>JAKKIB010000176.1:585000-620000 GCA_023089585.1 Melophagus ovinus
TCTCTTAGCAAATTAATATAATGATTTTTTTTTATATGATTAAATCAAATTATTCATTAAAATAATAAAAAAGTACAGAGAAAAAAAATGAAGTAAATTTTAATTGGCATGAATTTACAATGACTCTTAATTGACCTACACAAATTAACTGAATGTTAAGAACAAATTTAAAAGGCAAATCAGAAAATAAGTTAAAAGTGTAAAAAAAAAAAGGAAATGCATTTATTGAAGGACTTACAAAAGTTCTCTATATGAGAAGGCTGATTCCAAATAAATGAACCCAATCAAATAAATATTTTGTAATAATTTTTTTAATATAAATGAAAAATTTTACAAAAAAAATTCCTATCCTTTGAAAAAAAATTCATAACCTTCAAAATAGAGCAGTCCATGTAAAGTAATCGTAAAAATTCAACTACATTCAATGGAATGTTGATAAGATTTTGGTTTAGACATGACCATTTAACAAACTTTATTAAAATATTTTTTTTAACCTAAAATGTACAAATAGATAAGTTCAGACTTGAAAAATTATTATTACGTTTATAGAGCATTTAAAATGTATCTTTAATGTTTACTTAAAAATTTTATGAAAATCGATCCATTCAAAATGATATTTTAAATAATTTAGCTTTGCTTATTATATTCAAATTAAAAAAATTTTCCATCTGTCCATTTGTTTATCTCAAATGAGGTTATGTATTATTACAATTCACAATTTTTAAAGTATTTTTAAAATTCTAAAATTTAATACTTCGGAAAATGTTAATGCTTCAGTTTGAACGTCTAAATGTCTAAACAAGTTAACAATAATCGTTATATTACCTAAGAATGATCTTAAAGGCATTCGTTATTTTAATGCATAATGTTGCAATTAACACCATGCAAAAGATTCTGTGTTCCATCTAAAAATAAATTTTGATTCGTTAAAGCAAACTTGCTTGAAACTTGAATTAAATATAAACAGAATTTTCGATATGAATATTCATCAAATTGTTGATGTTGTTGTT
Source organism: Melophagus ovinus (assembly GCA_023089585.1). NCBI lineage: Eukaryota > Metazoa > Arthropoda > Insecta > Diptera > Hippoboscidae > Melophagus > Melophagus ovinus. The sequence goes on from JAKKIB010000176.1 coordinate 586,011, forward strand.
GTTCAATATTGTTTCAAAATCTTGGCCTTATAACAAAATTTTCATATGCAAAATTTGAATGAGTCAACAATTTATAATGGACTATAATTATTTAAATCTCATACTAATCTAATGTCTAAGTGTCTTTACCCATTAACAATCGATATCAGTTTTTTATGACAATACTACAAAAATTGTAAAGCTACCAAAAAAATTGTAAAGTAAATTTTAGAGTAAATTTTTCTAATTTACAAAAGAATAAAAAATAAACTGTTTTCACTTATTGATGAATCTCATAAAATAACTAAAAAAAAAAGCAACACTTTAATTCACAATTGTATATAACTGTAAACTATTAGCGTCTCTCTATATATAACGGTTATGCATGTGTTTTTTATAATATAAAAAAAAAAAAAAAATTCAATACAATAAATTCAAGTGAAGATAATCACTTGACTGAATGAAATTTACATTTTTTTATTTATGTGTTTACTTATGCTCTTTTTCTACGTTTCTTTCTTCTGCGTTTTTTTTTTTTTTTTGTATTTGTATTTTTTGATATTTATGAGACAATTGAGAGTTATTAGTTGGTTCAGTGAGTACGCTAAGGAATACCAGCAATACCAGAAAATCCATCTACGTTTTTTATAAGTTGGCGAAGCGTAAATATAAATGTATAAAAAAATGTATAAAAAACAAATAAGAAAACTCCTTAAAATTCAAGCGGTTTGAATGAAATTTTACAATTTGGCATAATTATGTAGCCTTTTATTTGAGAGTAATTGGAAAAAGTCTCAACTAAAAATTTTTATTGGTATATGCTATCGGCCCAGATACAATTTAGTACCACGAGGCCAGGCCTTATAGGACCATAAAGGCTGAAGAAGTTGGCTTATATTGCGGTAAACTGAAATATAAACTGAATGCTTGTCATATGATTTACATCCTTGAGGTATTAAAGGATGTTTAGTAAAACAGGTCAATACGCCAAAAGCGACCTTAGAGGTATAGGCTGGGTCAACAGATCAAATGAAAATGCAACAAGGCGCAAACATGACATTGAACCATTAGAAGGCAAAAAAAAAAATTTTCTCTTACACTGCTTCTAATGTTTAAATATATCGGGCAATTAAGACAATTAAAGCAGGTGCGTATGTTTAAGTTTTACTTAATGTAACTAGTTTCGATATACCCGTATCGATACAGATTTGCTTATTGCCCTAAAATATGCATAAAAATTTTTGAGAGAACTTTAATACTTCCATCAGATAATCGTAAATCTTTCAATAAAATGACTTTGCCATCTTTGGATGATTATTATGAAAAGTAAATAATATTCCATGGGCTTTTGCCTTTGTAAACAATAATAATAATTTCTTGACTTTTTTTTCTCCTAACATGCCATTCACTCTCATCATTTTACGTCTCAAACTGTCACTCCGTTTTAAGAAATGTCAAAATATTATAAATAAAAATGAAATTACCGTTATTATTATAAAGCTTGGATTTTCTGAAGTATGGATTATCAGAAGGCGTAACATAATTCGTTGACTGGCCCAGTTTGTCATCATTAACACACATCGATGGTTGTGAGTGTGAGCGATCTCTGGTACAATTCTTTGTATAATCACAACTGTCACTATCACTCAATAATAATTGTTGCTCTTTAATATCAATAACAGGATTTAGTATTGCCATCATTATCTGATCATCACATTTTTCAATTTTATCGTCCACTACAAAAAAAATGTATACACAAAAATATAAAAATAATACAAAGAAACGATTTAATAAAATTAAGGATTGGCCAAAGTTAAGAATATTAAAATAACAATAACAATAACAATAACAATAACAATAATAACAACAACAATATTAAAAGAAACAAACAACAACAATAATAGCAGCAGCAGCAGCAGCAGCAGCAACAGCATTAGCAATATCGCAAGCACATACATCTAAAACATCTTTTTGTTTTGGTCACCAACATCGCTCAATAACTCTCACCGACTATAAAATAAATGGGTTACTATTAGTTTTATATGAAAATGAAAATTGTTTAAATATATCAAATTTTCTGTATGATGATATGTACGCTTATATATGTATATGTATATGTATATGTGTGTGTATTAGTTTGCTTGATAAGATGGATGCTAGAAGAATTAATCGAGGAATATGAAGCATATGTTGATACTTAATTCGTATGGGAGTGCATGAAAAATGTTGATATATGTATTTAAATGTATGCATTTTGACTCATAAATTTTCAAGCTCTATTGAAACATACATACACACACACACACACACACACACACACACACACACAAACACAAACACATACATACATACATACAAATACGCCACCGTTATAATGGCCACATAAACATTAGTTATGCAATCGAATTTTAATATTTATTTGCCCCTCGGCATAACAAAAGCCACACACACACACACACACACACACACACACACACACACACACACAGATTATACATACACATATGCACATATAAAATAAATACTTTCTTTTGCTTTTTTTTTTTTGAATTGTTGTTGTTATTGATGTTGCTGTCGTTTTCTCCTTTCAATTCACTTTCTTTGTCTTTACTGTTCTTTATTTTGTTTTTTGTTTTTTTAATACAAAGTTACCGACACCTACACACAGGTACCTTTTAATTTATATGTGCCAGCATTACCAAACCATTCGTATAAAATTATTATAGAAATTTTTAAAACCCCTTACCCAAAAATTGGGAGTGTGTTCACTTTGTTATTATGTATTTGTATCAGCTAAAAAAAAAAAAAGAGGAAGCCTCGAATTCTGAATGGATTTAAACTTGTCTGTCTGTCTAACCCGCCTTCTATCCATGTCTGTTTGTGTGTGTTAAGCATGCTTCTAAATAACGACTTTAAATTTAGCAAAGGCATTGTGTTAAAAATGGATGTAATCCATTAAAGGACACGCCCATAGTTCAACGGTAACTGAGAACCTCCTGGTTTGTTTTTTTTTTTTGAATCAAAATTTTGTGGTCTTTTTTTTTTTTGCTCATTACTTGCAAACTACAAAAAATGGAAAGCTAAAATTTTATACAAGTATTAAGGCCATTGGTCAAAATCGACGACTCCTATGCAAAATTATGCAATACTTAATCTGAACTTTTTTATGTTTAAATTTTCTATCAATTATTCAAAAACTGAAAGAATCTCAATATCAAAATGTCATAGAATTTTGATGCTTTTTATTTCTTTAATTTTCAGAAAGTGCTTCAAAGAAATTTTCGATTTGATGCCATGTAAGAAATATTTAATTTGATAAAACATTTCAACTGAATTCATGGAAGTTGGACCAACTGTTTAGATTAATATAAATTGCTGCTACAATTAACTTGGAAAAACATTCAAACTGGATGTTTTAAAGGGTAGACTGATGATCAAAATAAAAGTGTTATGATACTACGAATTACGGAATAAAATTACGCTTTACGAAATGCGTCCTACAGTAGAGAAAATTCTATAAAAAAAATATCGTATGGAAAGATAAATTGGTTAAGCTGGTAATTTTTTGAAAATAAATTGAACCTCAAGGAGAGATTAATTAATAATTGCAATAAAAGTTCTATCAATAGAAGAACCATAAAAAAATAGGCTCAGAATTTGAGCTAATCCCAAAAAAAAAAAAATGATTAGCTAAAGAAATTCTTAGGCATCGCTAAGGCATTATAAACATTTTAGATGTAAATATATTTAGACTCTTCCATGGAACTGTTCATGCCTTTTACAAACTTAAGGCAACACTATGCAAACTTTTAACTTCTAAATTTAAAAGATTAATACAATTAATGAAGGCTCTAACTGTTTACCAATAGATCTAAATAGATTATAGAATAGATCTTCTAGATTATGGGTCTACTGATCTCTCAATATATACCAAACTAAAATCACTAGAAGTTAAATACAAAAAACAAGAGAGAAAGGGAGCCCGTGAAGGAAAGTACAAATTTTGTTCAACGTTCAACGTTCAACGTTCAACGTTCAACGTTACTTATTAAACGAATGAAGGAAAGTTTAATTAATAAATTTGTATATACATGTGATGGCAGCAAAGAACGCCCCAAAAAAAAAAAACAAAAAGAAGCATCTACTGGTAACGCTGATAGAGCTGCTGTCCGTTTATTCCAGTGCCACATTTTTAAGTGGATTCGCTTCTGTTGTTACGTCATTTCATGTATATTATACTTATATAATGTATGTATATGCATATATATATATATATATATATATATACACATACATATATAATAAAATAGTTTTGCTTTCACAAAGTGGAACCGGTGAAGCTCACTTTATGCAGATTACTCTTAAGCACTCCCCAGACGACCATACAGGTATAAATTTTATTTACACGTACACATTTCAGATATATATATATATATATTATATATATATATTATATATATATATATTATAATATAATAATGTATATGTGTGTATATATGTTTGGTTTAAAAGTAGCCGAATAAATAAGGCGCGCGTACATGATGCACATTAATAAGAAGAGTAAGCCATTTTATTAGAGTTATATTATTATTACTACTACTACTACTACTACTGCTGTTGTTGTTGTTATTATTATTTTTACGTTTTTCTTAGTCTATTTTATCAATAGCTCAAACAGAAATAAATTGCCAAAGACATTTATGCTACACGCTTGTACTTTCAAAGAAGCCCAAAAGCACAAAAGCTAAAACCGAAGCCAAAGCCAAAGCCAAAGCCAAAGCCAAAGCCAAAATAAAACTAAAACCAAATGCAGCAGAAAATATATTCAACAATATAATTCACACACACACATATACACATACACATACACACTAACATTTACGAACACATTGCCCTTAAATTGTTAGATCGTTGAAATGATGTTGATGAGAATGAAGCCGTTTGCAGATTTATCCATTTAAAGTGGCCCACATGCCATGGCAATCCAACATGATCGCATGCCCAAACACACATCTATATAATTTTTAATATTTATAAATTTCAATTGTTTTTGATTTCATTCAAAATTTGTACGTTAGATCAAAAATTACGATCCCTTCATTTCACAAAGTTCTCACAGTGAAGGTCAATCAATTATCAAGTGTGAAATTTACATGTAGAATGACTCTAAAGATTTTTAGGCGGACATATTTGATTTTCGTTTTCTTAATTCCTTTGCTTCTGTGCAGTCCCTTTTTTATTCATTTTTTTCTTTTTGACACGCCCATCGAGCATTATTTAGTTCATTTAGTTATCAGTTAGACGTCTAAGTAGAAATTCATATTCGAACGAAAGGAACAATTCTTTTCAAGAAATATTATATATGGACAATAAAATTTTGTATAACACGGATTTCATATAAAGCGAAAATTCTTCGAAAACGCTAAAAACAGAATGGAAAAAATTTTCCATTCTGTACGATACCGAAAATCTATATTTTCTTTCTTTTCTTTCTGATTAGATTCAAAATATCCAACCGTAATGGAATTTATTTATTATTTTAAATATTTCATATATAGAATCGAATTTTTCAAATATTCCAACTAAAGTAAAATGAGAATTTGAAATGAAAACGGCTTTTTCTTATTCTAATATTTCATGTAGGGCAATATGTTGGTTGAAAACCTTCAAGGGCTCTATAAAATCTATGAAATTTATTTATCTAATAAGGCCTCTTTTCTGATGCATTTCTTCATTTATGCTGGATTGTAACACATTTAGTATATTTCATGGACCAAGTGCGCGCATTAGAGGAGCCTGCTTTAAATTCATATATCGATCTTCATATAGTTCAGAATAAGAAAAAATCGATTTTTACAATATATTTTTGCATAATTTGCATGCATTCTCATAGATCGATTGATATCGCATCATAGAAGATTTTTATATATTAGAATTAGAAAGCGCTTCACCGCTCTTTTAACCGGTTTATGGGATAATGTTATCTAAACAAAGGCAGTTACTTTACCACGAATTTATACGAATTTTGTACCTCATTTTACCATCCATTGTTGATGGCCATGATGGCCATGATGGCCATGATGGCCTGCTTGTAGTATAATTTTCTCCAAATGTATTTCTATAAAAATTCTACTAGGATTTAATATCGGAATTTATGCGAAAACATCTAACCTTTAAGTAGGAAGAAGTTCCATAGGGCAGATTATTTCAAAAAGCTATTCATTCGCCATTCAAAACTATTTAAAGATAGTTTTCCCATAATACCCAATAAAAATTTCTGTGTCCATCGCATAAAAGCCAAATGTCCAACATAGAATTCTACTTTCAATTATATAAAAATTTTTTCTTGAAATTGTTAGCTCTTGACTCGTTATTCTTATAAATCGTATAAATCGTGAAATCGTATTGGACGGAGAAAAATGTATTATTTTTATATTATTTTTAGATTTTTTGCTCATCACCGGGAGCAGTTCTTAGATATGTTTAATTGTATTAAAGCCACCTTACATAAATCGAATCGAATGAACAAAAAAGACTTCACTTGGATATTTACACATTAAATTATCCAAGCGCCGACAATGAACGACAATGAACGACAATGAATGAATGCATTTGAAATGCCATAAAAATATGAATAAAGCATACAGAAAGAAAGAGATGGTTTTTTTATGTAGGCACCCACATGCATTACAGCGATTTTCATTTTCATTTTCATTTTCTTTTTCATTTTCTTTTTCGTTTACGTTCTCATTTACGTTTTCATTTAAAGCTCCCCAGAGTACATTTCACACTCTTTCACAAATAAAATGAATAAAATCTGCCCACTCTTCTCACTCTGTTTCGACTTCATCGTTTAACAAACGAATGAATGAACCAATAAATATCGTTTAGCTTAAGCATGCCATATCAAAACAAGAAAAGAAAATATCGTAGAAAAAAGGAAAAAGGAAGAAAGCGAAAAAAAAAAAATTGGAAAAATTAGTTACATTCATTTATTGTGGCACAAAATGAAAATTCATTTTAATGTTGGTATTGATGTTGAAATTTTTATTAAAACTATTACTCAAACTGATGTTGACTCTTCTCTTTTCTTTTCTTTTCTTTTCTTAGTTAAACTGATATTTTTTAGTTTGTTTTTCTCTTATGATTTTGTTTTAGTGATTTGCTTCAACTGAATTCATTTAAAGATATGTAAATTGAATTGGTGTAATTTGTGTGTACAAACATACAAGCATACAAACAAATAGGCAGTTGAAAAATACATGTCCATATAAATTTGCATGATCTACTTATAAAATCAAAATAAACAAAATGAAAGAAAATGAATCAAATGAAAGAAAATGAATAAAATGAAAGAAAATGAAGAAAATGAAAATGTTGAAGAAGAAGATAAAGAAGAGGAAGATGTTAGAGAGTACAACAATAACAATTAGATTTATAATAAAAATTATGTGTGACAATTTTCTGATTTAAAATTTCACAAGCAGACAAACAAACAAACAAACAAACAAACAAACAAACAAACACACACACACACACACACACACCACACACACACACACACACACACACATACATACATACATACATACATACACACACACACACATACATACATACATACGCATACACACACACACACATGTATGCATGTATGTATATGTATAGACATGTGGCCACACATACACACATTAATTTTGTTTTGTTTTAATGCAAAGAACAAGGCGCTTTATGAGTGCATCCAAGTGCCTCCCAAGTGGCCACTATGAATCAACAAACCTGCAAACATAAACAACGTATACAACATACATACATACTTATATATAAATATTTTTATGTATTGGCCATACAGAGGGATCGAGAGATAGAGAGAGAGAGAGAGAGATAATGATGAATTTAGGCAGATATCGCCTATTTCTTTTTCATTTCATTTCTTCTGCCCGTTTTTCTTCTATTTATATTTGTATTTATATTTATATGAATGATATTTGTATTTATCTCTCTCTCTCTCTCTCTCTCTCTCTGTGTGTGTGTGTGTGTGTGTGTGTGTGTTGTGTTTGTGTTTGTGTGTTTCTGCGTATCACTTGAAATGAAGCACATGCATAACTTCATATTATTTGCTTTCTTTTTCCTTTTGAGCATGATGATGACAAACTATCCATATAGTTACACTCTATCTCATTCTCACTCTCTCTTAATTTTTTTTTTCTATTTGATCTCCTTGAACATTTTGAAGAGTTTGTAACAAAAAATAGAATGCAAAAAAAAGAAAAATAAATGAAAATTTTCAAATATTTTTATATTAATATTTTATTAATTTTATAAAAAGAAATTAAAAAAAGAAATAACAAGAAAAAAGTAAAGAAGAAAAAAGAACAAAGAAAATAATAGAAAATGAAAGAAAATTAACATCTCAATGATGCATTTTTGTGCCATAAACAAAAATATCATAAATTTCCATGGCCGATCCAATTCATCATTCATCCATTTCAATATAAAACATTGAATGATCATAAGCTAAATTTTTACCAACTACCATGAAATAGTTACACACATACACGTGCATACACATGCATACACATGCATACACATGCATACACATGCATTTATATTCAATTTAATATAATGGCCTGCCCAAAAGGCTCTTGGAAATTATGGCGCTTCTGCTTGATCTCTTGTGTTATGGAGACTTGCAGTTGTAGTTGGCTCTGGCTCTGGCTCTGGCTTTGGCTTTGGCTCTCGCTCTGACTTTGGCTCTGGCTCTGGCTCTGGCTTTGGCTCTGGCTCTGGCTATTGCTGTTGCTATTATTGTTGTTGCTATTAGTGTTGCTATTGTTGCCATTGCTGTTGCTAACTGTAATAAGTGTAGGGAGCATATCATTGTCTGTATTTTGGCCTTGGTAATAACTGCGTGAGTTTCTTGTTTTTTTATAATATGACTTTTGAACCCTAAGGGAATTCCGTTTGGTGATTTTCTGAAGTCTCATGTGTTAAATCAAAAAAAAAAAAACAAACAAACTAAAAAAACCAAATAAGAAACAGAAAAAGGCCAATTCTTGCTTTTCTTGTTTTATATTTCTAGTTTATTTTTTTTTTCGATATTTTTTTCAGTTTCTAGCAAAACTCATTAGCTATTAATCGATATTCAAAAGATATTGCCAAAAAAAAATATCGTTTAGCATGGATTTGGAAATATCAGGCATGGAAAAATGTCCCCTAAGATATTCTTATTGAACTAAAAGTTAAGAAGAAGCAAAAATTTTGTATTATTAAAAAAGATATAAAACTGAGAATTGTGAAATGAAAATTGTGAAAAGAAATCTTATCGATTTGTTACGCATTTGGCAGATTTATGCCAATTTTTTTTTTTTTTTTTAGAAAAAAAATTTTATTGAACATTTTATTACCAGGCTTTAAAAAATTTTCTTTTCTTTTCAAAATAAGGCTTTGTTAGCGCCTCCAGATACGGCTTTTTATTTTGCAATATTTCTAATTTTTTTTTTTTTATAAAATTAAAAATCATATCTACAAAATTTGCGAGCTGCCATGGAATCGTATCAATTATATGATCGTTCCTTGTATTTTCAAACAAATTTTTTTTATGGAAGAAGAAAAAAAATAACGTATAATTTTTGATACGTTATTTCTTTGGAAATATCAAATCCTTACAAAACAAAATTATAAAATTATATCTGTAGGTCTCTCTCTCTCTCTTCCTCTCAAGGGACTTTTCTAAAATTTTGAAATTTTTTTTTTTTTTAATTTCGATAAATCGCAAATAAAAAAATTTTATGTGGCTTTAGCCAAATCTTGTGTATCCACCACTCAGACATCATTATATTTTTTATTCATAGCCAATTTCAGTTTTTGTTTTCTAAATACAAGTTAAAAAAGCGAAGCAATAAAAAGTGAAAATTTGATATTATGACCGATTCCCATGATTTTTGAAAAAAAATATTTTAGACTTGTGATCTTACTACTTGTAAGAAATTTCACCTCTCTATTTTCTGCAGTTTTTACATAATAAGCAAAAAATCAACAAGTTTTATTTTGAAAAAATCAGAGATGTTTTTCATTTACATTGCACTATGGGCGTGTCCCTTGAACGATTTTGCCCATTCTCAATACCATCCTGCTTGCAAAAATTACCAATATTCTTAACAAATTTCAGCACGTTATCTCTTTTTTTAGGCGTGAGGGAGAATTTTAACAATAAACCTACAGACGGACCGATGGACCGACGGATCGATAGACGATAGACATAAGACAAAAGTTAATGGCAAAATGATTGTACACCTACCCCTGTGGCTGGTGAGAGTACAAAAAAATATAACTTCATTTCCAACGTTAACATTAATCACGATTTATCGATGCCTGATTTATAATTATCATCTTATTATTCAGCTCCATTGCGATTAATTAAACGAAATCTATAATTTTATTGAATAAAAGTCAATACGCAATAATAATTAATAGAATTAATTATTTAAGTCATAAAAACAAATGATTAAAATTCTTTAGAAATCTTGTGATACAAATTTCTTAGATTATCTTCTCTATTTTCTAGTTGATCAAATTCTTTTCAAGTAATAATTCATTGTAAACTAAAATGAAATGATGAAATTTCTATTCGAAAATTTATAAATAAATTCCGTTAGATTAATGCTGCAGCAATTCGTACGATTTGCCATAATTTTATCTATTCAAATGACGATTTTTCCTTTTACATTTTCTTTAATAAACCAAATAAATAAAAATAGAAAAATAAAAAAACAAACAAACGAAAAAAAAGCTAAAAAATATTCATATACTTTTCCATACACAACAATTTAAGAAAAAAAAAAAAAAGGAAAATAAGACTAAAATCGAAAAAAGATGTGACAAGGGGAAAAGGGGAAAAGGGAAAAGGAGAAATGAAAAAACTCTTAAATGAAAGTCTTACGTAAAAGACGTAAAGTTCCGCAAAAGGATGCCTCTTGGGATTGGTTGTTTTACTCAAGGGAAATGTGTGGCATTACGTATAAACACATCTACATATAAATATTGGATATTGCCTTAGTATTATTATGATGCTCTACAAACACAAATAAACAATTTCTGCTACAGCTACTGCTACTGCTACTGCTACTGCTAACTACAACTACAGCTCTTGCTGCTACAACTAACTGACGAATGATGTTAAATTGCGCAAAAAGACAACAATTCCTAGTATTATTATTATTATTATTATTATTGTTGCTATTGTTGCTATTGCTGCTAATACTGTTGTTCTTATTGTTGATGGTATAATAAGATATAAAACCGAAGGAGAATTATCATATAAGAGATTCTCTTTGGCACATCATGTGCTGTCACCGTGTTATATGGCAAAGTACTAGTAATATTTTTTACTCGAGAGACTTTAACGAGTTGATGTTGATGTAGAGTTGGAAATGTAGTTGCAAATGTATATGTAAATATTTGTTATTGCTATTTATGTTGTTGTTCGTTCTTATTAATATATTTATTAGAAAAGTTGTGCACTAAAGAAATACTAGAAATGTAAATATAGTCTTAGAATTTTTCTCACTACTTTCATAATGAGAGAGTAACGGTAAACCGGCAATGGTAACGATAACGCTCATGATAACGGTAACGATAACGGTAGTGGCATCAATATCAACATTTTCACATTTTTAACAACAATTTTTATGTAAATAATATAAAGTTTTCGAATTTTTTTATTAACTTATAACTAATTTGATTAGAAAATCTGTATAAAATTTGCATGAATTTTTAATAGTCTAAATCGTCTAAATCGTCTAAATCGTCTAAAATTGCATTGGATTATATAATAATATTTTAGATATTTTAGATTGACTAAACTGCTACCTCGATACAAGGTACCATAAATGGTTATATATTAACCTTAGAGCAGTTATATTTAAAATAGGCGAGATGATTCTCTAACGTTTAAAAGAGCATGCCAACGATATTAATATTTAGGAATTTATCTGGTTAGTAACTTTTTGATATGTTTATGAAGATTATTGGGCAGCAAATGGCCACATAAAATTTTGGTAATCATTGCTATAGATTTTTACCATATACCTACCAATCTCTGACAAAAAATTTTTTAAAATTTTGTTTTATTTAATAAAGTTATGTTGAGAAGAAGAGTAGTGAACGGTAAATAAAAATGTGCGAAATACGGAAAATATAAAAATGAAAGTACTTACTTTTAAGAAATGTCCGTGGCTTTGCTTGTTTTCTACGCGACATGTTATCCTTACAGAAACTGTTTGGTATCACAAATTAGTAGATGGAATTTTCAAACCTTTCAATTTAATTTGTGCACCATCATTAACATCATCATCATCATTATAATTATCATCATTATAATAATTCACCAAAAAGAAAAAAGAATTGTTTAAAAAAAAAAGAAAAAAGTCCAAAGTAAAAATTAGGAAAGACTTTTTTATGATCACTCGAACACTTCGAAACTTAGAATCGTAACTGAGTTAATAATAATCATTTTCATTATGCAACAAATCGAAAGTAGTTATTAAATTTTGTTTGCGTCGAATAGAAATTCGCGCGCTTTAAATTTTTTTTGTATTACTTTTGTTTTCTTTCTATCTGTTTTTTTTTTTTGCTTATTTTATTTATTTATTTTTTCTTGTTTGGTTTACTTCAAACATATCACAACATATTATTAGTTATTTTTATGTTCGAATTTTAAGGATTAAGCGAATTATGTGCGTATCCTTAAAGCAACATTTACCAAATGAATAGCGAATGTAAACATCAAAAAGTCAACTTAAAACAAAAAAAAATAAAGGGAAACAAACTAATAACAAACGACAACGGCAACAATAATACAAATAATAATAATAACAACAACAACAATAACAACAACAGAATAATAGTAATAATAATAATAATAACCAGAAAAAGCAACAACAGTAACAATAACAAGCAAACTGCAATTTCATGCCAAAATATTAAATGGATTCTAAAGAGCAGAAAAAAGTAACAAAGAGAACTCAAACGGGCTAAACATCTTCTTCTAAGAATCAAAAACAAAAGAAAAAACAAACAGCAAAATAAAAGCAAACCAAAACGTAATAAGAGAAATGTTAGAGTTATAAAGAGAGAGCAATGGCAATGGGTGATAATAAGAGAGTGACATAATAAGGGAGAGAAAATGACACACACACAGAGAAAGAGAGAGAGAGAGAGAGAAACAATGACAGAAAGAGATAGACAGATAGATAAATAGAGAGACAGTCTGATACAGAGAGAAAGAGAGCACCCATTCCACCAATTACATTGCATTGAAATATCCATAAACAACAAATTGCAATAATTTGCCGGCATTTTGTCACCACCCAGGAGATTTAACATATATGAATATAAATGTTTGTACATATATATGCATTTATATGCATCTTCATAGATGGCTGACATGCAGCATCATAAAAGCATGCACGTTTCACAATACAACAACAACACATTTCACTTGTAAATGTTATTAAATGAAATTTCAATGTAATCGTAATAAGACAAAAACAAAATGGACAAACAATCGATATGACTATGATCCATTCATAATATTCATTATATATACACACATGCACACATGCACACATGCACACATGCACACATACATATATAAATTAATGCAATGTATGGCAGAGAAATGAAACGAAGAGAAGAGAAACGAAATGAATTGAAACCAAGTAAGATGAAATGAAATGAAATAAAATGAAATGAACTGCAATGTGTTAAGTTCAGTTCGTTTCAGATGAGAGCTGAGATATGAGATCTCTACATATAAGATCCCTACATATGAGATATTTCATACCTGACCGCATAATATTCTTCATACATAAGGATATTGGAGTTATGTGTATGTGCATGTGTATGTGCATGCGTATGTGTATAAAGACATATACCAATCAATGTTAGGGGTGCATATACACATAATGTATTTTTAAATATATAAATAGAGAACCACAATTATAATATTAGAGTCGAAAAATAAACTTCTAAGGCATTCCTTTCCTGCTGTTCTGTTCACTATAGGAAAAATTAGGAAAGCTCAGATATTTCCAAGTAAAAATGCTACGCGTTCAGACATTCATTCATCTATTTGTATTCTATTTTATATTTTTCTTCTTCTTTAGTTCAACAAATTTTTTTAATATTTCCATTTTTATAACGGTTTGCTTTTTTTTCTTGCTAAGTGTTTCACATACTCTTAACAAATGATTACTCATTATTATTGAGAATATTTTATCAATGTATCACAATTTGTATTTTCGCACGTATGCTTAGGGGGTCCCAATACAAAAATTCAAATAGCTTAACTTTTGTTTTTTATGGATCGTTTGTTTCTTCTTATTTATATATAACGCCTTTAGCAAGTATTCTATAACTTTTTTTTTGTATACACTGAAAGAATAGAAAATAAAAACAAAAAATAGAGAAAGAAGCAAATATAAGAAAATAAAAAAACGCGTTGTTCTCATCAGCGGGGTCGATCAGACAAAACAATTTTTACAAAGTTATACGCTTTATTATACTATGAAATTTATTTAAGTTCACTTTAAGGAATATAATAAATAAAGACAGTATAATTTTTGTTTCCCAAAAAATTTTGTTAAAATATATGTGCCCAGAGATACATGAGAGAATTTCTAAAAAAAAAAAAAAACGAAGTACTTTAATGCATGACAATTGAAGTTGTCGATTTTAAGCTTTTAGGTTCTATAGAATTTCAAATATCAAATATTAACAAGCTTAAGCTTTGTCCTTTTCCCCAAATATATAAAAATAAAATTTTTAATTGAATCCATCAAGATTCTAATAATTATACATTGCACCTAAAGAATCACCACTTGAAAAACTATCCATGATGTTCTAATAAAAATTACCGTATGTCTGATAAAGCCAGTAGCTATTTCAATAGGATCGCACTATATTTAACAAAACTAACAGATTTAACCGTTATAGTCAAGTCGTGTAGTATGGAGTTGAATCGTGTCGGGCGAAGCTTTTAAATATCTTGTAATACCCAGGGTCTAATATAAAGAAGGGCGCAAAAAAAATTAGAACAAACTCAAAATGAGAAAACGTTAGAAAGATATAGAGCAGTATACAAATTATCATAACATTTGAAATGTTCATTCAAAAATAGCCAAGATCTAAACTAATAAAACGCCATCTACATTAGTATAAAGTCTGTTAACTGTAATTGCTATTTTTCACAGGGTAATCATTTAAAACATAAATTTTATTTGTTGTTTCACTAAATCTATTAGCGTAAGCCTAAAAGATGGCGCTGTATATTTAATAAATTAATGCATAGAAAGAGAGTACTAAAGATTAATAGATTTGGGAAGAGACCAAAAGAGAAAAATAATTGACGCCGAAGATACTCATTGATTATTGAAATTATATCAAAGACCCTCTAAAGTACAAAACCTACAATAATTCAAAGGAGTAAATGCAACAGCAACTGCGCCAGGTTGGTATGTTAGAGTTTAATCGATTCCGATACTACGCTTAAAGTTGCCAATTTTTATTTCTTTCCCTTCTCCAGCATATTTATTATTTATTATTTTTATGCGTATTATGCAATATTTTTGCAAATAATAAACAAAAAAAATTGTATTAAATTCATTTATTGTAAACATTTTACAATAATTCTTGCAAATTTGCACAATATTTAAGGCATTCTTTTTTGTCCTCTTCTTTTTCTGTTGTTGTTGTTTTTGTTGTTGTTGTTGTTGTTGTCGTCGTCGTCGTCGTCGTCGTCGTCGTCTTAAACTATAACAACTTATTTCTTCATAAATATCCTTTCCAACAACAACAAACAACTATGAACAACCAACAGCAACAATAATAACAAACACAACAACAACAAAAACAAAATCAACAGCAAGGTAACAACATATGCAACAACAAAACATACAACAATTGCAAAAAGAAAACCTACTAAAACAACAACAACAACAATAATAATAATAATAATAATAATAATAATAATAATAATAATAATAATAATAATAATAATAATAATAATAATAATAACGACCACAACAACTACTGCTATTACAACAAAAACTGCCACTAAAACAAAATCAACAGCAAAGCAACAGCAGCAGTATATTCATCATCATCAACAACAACAACAAAAACTTCCACTACTACTGCAACAACGGCAACAATTACAATAACAACAGCTACAACAACAACAACAACACAAACAGCAGAAGCGGCAGCAGATACAACAACAACAAGAGGAACAACAATAACAAGAGCAAAAACAACAACAACAACAATTGCAGCAGCATCAACAACAACAATTGCAACAACAACTATAAAACAGTTACAACAACAACAACAACAACAACAACAACAACAACAACAACAAACATGCAAAAAAAGGATCTTATAGACAAATAGAAGAGAAATACAAAGAAAAAATTATTTTAATAATTTCATTAGAATTATTTCTTGAAACTTATAAATCGTATGCCTTTTTTTTTGATTGGTTTTCTGAAATGAACACTTCATTGTTCTGTACAAATTGCAGTTCATAAAAATTCTTTCCAAGTTATAAGAATACAAAGAAATATGAAATATACCTTTAAGTACATTTTTGTAGAACAATTTTCAACATCTGTTTGCTATAAAAGTCATTGTATAATTTGAGAGACGCATTTTTCCTTCCTCTTACATAATCGATAATATATCGCATGTGGGATAAAAATTCTCTCTCTATCTCTTTCGCTCTCAATAAAAAAAAAAACTAAAATAGGATAATTAATGGAAAAATTAAGGAAATAATTCTAGTCTAACATTTTTACAAGCATTTGACACATGAAACTAAGAGCAAATTATGCTTGCGCAGCGTTCAATGCAGAGATGGCCAAATGTATTATTTTTTCTTCATAATATTGAGCTTCTCATTTATCTATTCATTCGTATTAATTATTATACAAAAATATTAAATTTTATACCATAAAGATCCATGAAATGATTAATAAAATGAGTTGGTCTATAGAAAAATTGAAATTGAGATTGTCCAGTTTTGTATTTGATTATTTTGTAGACTAATTATATCAAAATAATAATACAAACTTTCACTTGAATTAAAATTATTCATGAATTCAGGGATTAGAAGTAGTCAAGCGCAAATTACGGAGCCATTTAACAATTTTTAATTGATTTATCTATTTTTTTGGGGGAGTAATATTTTCAATTGAAATATTCTTAAATTATTTTGAGTTTTATCTATTGTATTGAAATAATTAAAAGCAAGAAATTTTTATTATGGCAATTTTCGATTTGTCAATTCAGCCATTTTTATAACATGAATTTCAGTATTTTCACAAAATTTTTTATATTTTTTTTCTGAGATGAGCCTTGAAAATATTTGAAATGTATAATGAAATCGTATGAATCGAATGATGAATGGAATGACAATATGAAACTACTGATTAATTGGCAGAATGAATATAAGTATCGACTCTTCATGCCTACTCTTCATGACGACTCTTTATGCCGACTCTTCATGTCGACTCTTCTATAATAACTTTCTTCATAATTGTACCCAAAACATTTACAAGCCAAGTCTCGCCTTTTTTATATATAATCTCTCTCTCTCTCTCTCTCTCTCTCTCTCTCTCTCTCTCTTCCTCACTTTTTCTCACTTTTTGAGGGCAATAATTATGAAGGGATAATGAAAAGAAAGGCACAATAGCATGCAACAAAAAAGGAAAAAAAAAACACAAACAACAAACGAAAAAAAAAAAGAAGCAGAAGAAAATTAAGAAAATGAATAAAACGAGAAGTGCGTGCAGCTGTTGATGATTTTGAGCGAGTCTTTAAAGGGCAAACAAAACTATACAATTCATTCACATTCAAGTCTTGCATCATAAAGGACGTGTGCATGGAAAGTAATAAACAAAGAACAAGAAAAAAGGCACACACACACACACACACACACACACAGAAAATAAAAACAAAACAAAAATAATGAAAAGAAAATGAAGCCTTGAAAAATATTTAAATATTTTCTATAAATAAAATTTAATATTTAATATAAATTGAATAAAAATTCAAGGACATTTACTTTATAACGCTCTTACCATACCTGACTCCCTCCTTCCCACCCCGGCTCTTTGCAACGTCATACCAAAAAGCAAATATTATTCAATAATTCACGAAAAGCAAATTGAAGGAAATTTTTCTTATCCTTTTTGTAGGAGTTTTAAAAAAAAAAAAGGCAGAAAAGCTAAAATAACTTGTGAAATAAGAAGCAGAAAAATTCCATGAAAAGCAATTGCAAATAATTAATAAACTGTTCAAAAAGGCCAAGTAACTGAGCGAGGCTGAGTGAGTTAACCAGTGAACAATTGAACAATTGAACAATTGAGTGTGCAAAATAATACAATTTAAAAAAAAAAAACAAAAACAAAAACAAAAGAGTTAAAAGTAAACACACACACCCAAGAAAGAAAGAAAGAAAGAAAGAAAGAAAAAAAGGAAGGAAGAAAAAAAATGACAGAAATATCAATGGAATATTCAAGGCGCACCTGCCTAATATGTGGCTGCCACACAAGTCAAACGATTAATATATATGAGCCAAGGAGCGGTCCAAATATTGTGGAATTAATTCAGGCCAAATTTAAATTTCAGGTAAGCAATAATTAAGGCAAATCATACAATTCATATTGATTTTCAGAAAAAGCAAAAATTTCATAAAAATTTTTAAATGGCTTTCAAATCAAAAATCAAACAAATTAAATTAAAATGGTGTTTGATTGTTGGATGAAATTTATTTAAAATTTTATTAAATGGCAAAAAATCGATATTTAAACAAAATGTGACACCATATAAACTTACAATAATAATAATAATAATAATAATAATAACAACAACAATACCAATAGCAATAGCAATAGCAATAGCAATAAGAGGAAACAATAAAAATAAAATGTTATGAAATATTTTATGTAAAAATTTCATAATAAGCAACAACAAATCACATGCCACCCAAAAATATTAGTCATCTATGAGACATTGTTGTTGTGAGCCAACACATACATACAATCATTACAACAACAAAATAATCAAATACAGTTGCAAATTCAATTAACACCAAATTCAATTGAAAACAAATTGATATCAAATTGAAAAGTCGTCTTAAAATGAATAACAACAAAATACAGAAAATTTAGAATCCTTAGAATATGAATTACACGGTACGTTACTACATACACATATAAATATATGGGTATGTATATGTGTATGTGTACGTATATTACAATTGACATAGGTCAAGGATTTTATATTTTAAGGAAATAATTCATGTTTATTTGTGCTGGTCTTTTCTTTTCTTCCTTTTGCCCTTTTGATTTTTTTTTTTGTTTCTTATCTTCTTCTTGTTTACTTTAATAAAATATTATATTTCATTGTGAAAAAAGACCGGATGCATTCACACACACACACACATACACACACATCCCCTTCCGTCCTCCCCTTATCTCATCACCCGACAAGACCTTTTCCCATCATAATATTTCCAAATTTTGTCATGCCTTGTACGATTGATTTTTATTATAATTCAAAACAAGATAGACCTGCAGGGGAAAGGACATTGCGGAGAGTGTTTTACATGCCTACCTGCCGTGAAGGCTCAAATTCATGGTAGACAAACGTACATAATGTTCGCTAGCGTTGGTAGATACGACACACAAGGTGGCTTCCAATTTACAGCCTGTATTGCACCTTATATACATGGCTTAATCTTTAGTATCTAGATTCAGAGCCTTTCTATTACTCCTTGGCTTAGCTTAAATTAGCCCAATAAGTCTACCCAGCTAGCTATTTTATTCGGGAAATGGCACCCTGCACGACAAGCATGTATGTGTTTGAACGAGCTATGCCAGCGATATGGGCAGTACAGCCCCCACGGAGCGAACCTCAATATCACCGCAATGGGCTTTATCAAAACTGGTGATCCCGTGATACCAAATTAAATCTTTGGATCTGATCTCGTGACTCATGATGAACTCTGATGGTAATGGAACAACAACTACCATCTCATGAGCCACTCCCAGTTGATAAGGTGCTTCTCGTGAGTGGTTGCCCCCAGGAGAAAGGACAGAGAGATAAACATTACCAAATATAAATATTTGGGAATGTTGTAGAATCGCATAGAAATTCGTTGTGGATCAAGTTAGAAATTGTAGCTGCTACGGTCCTTCATTTTTAGAGGTTTTTATAAACTTGCTGCACATCAACTTGAAATTTTTGTCTATTTCTAGAATAGAACCTCTTTGACATACAAAATGTCCAAATTCAAAGAAATTGGTTGCAAAGTTTATAAAGAACTTTTTTGAAATTTTTACGCATTAAATTTAATCCAACCATCAGCCCTAAGTATTTTTAGATTAGTTTCAGATGGTTTGTGAGTAAATCGGTTAACGCTAAAAATTCAAATAAGAAATTTTTCCATTCGATTTTTATATTCATATCCAAATGAATTCTTTCACAATTATTTTATATTTTATTTGATTTTTCGATATGCCCATATCAAACATTTTCTTGTGTTGTGTTCATAATGATCTTCAATTCAGAATTCATAATTTCAAGTTTTGCATGCTTCAAAAAGCACATTTCTTTATTGAATTTCAATTTTGATAACTTTCATAGTTAAAATTTTAATTATTTCACAAAATTTGCTCCATTTAACAATTTTCAAATGATTGATTTTAATCCTGTTGGAACAATTGCAAAAAGGAAAATTTTTCGATTTCTTTAGGGCATGAAACAATTTTGTTTAATTCTATTCAGTCTTGACTATTTTTTAAAATTCCTGGTATCTTACGCATATGCACACATGCATACAAAATATATTCTTACAAAAAAAAATACATAACGCAAAGTACGTATTTTGGTTTGATATTCGACCAGATAATGTGAAACCTTCATAGATACAAACAGCCGTCTGTTGGCATGCACGATTCATAGATGGAGCTCGACCTGGCTTTACCCCTGCCTACACCTACGTTCTAAAACGTACTCTTCTCTGCCGGCGACCCGACTAGTGTCCCCCGTGACCTCACTGTTAGGTATTACTTCACGGGGGGCTGGTTAGCACACTTATGCATTCATCGCTCTTCTTGTTCTATTCTGGAGCGTTCGGCCGCCCTTAGTTTCTTTCCAATTGGCTTCTTTTGCTAGCATGTAATCCATTACACTTCGCGTTGAGAGGTGCCTCAATTTAGGCGCTGTAAAATGTGGGCAATGAAAGAAAACATATTCTACATCTTCCTCGTCATTGGTGCACATTGGGCATATCACTGACTCGTCGTGTCCGAACCTGTAGAGATAAATATCTTAAAAACGACCTGACCGGTCAAGAACTGTGTAATGTAGAATTTTACATCCCCGCCTTTTCTGTTAATGAAGACTAATATGTCCAATGTAAGCCTGTGTATCCATCTCCCTTTTGCCAAAGTATCCCATCGACTCTGCCAAAGCAATAGGGACACCTCCCGCTCCTTCCTTTTAATACGCATATACATATATAGGGACGGTAATATGACACTTTTTGTAATGCCTCTTCTTATCGTATCACATTTCGTCTCGTACCGTCTCGTCTCGTCCCGCCTCGTCTCCTTCCATCCCGACTTGCCGTTTCATTTACAGTAATGAAATGTTTTTCATAATCGTCCTCACATTAAATAAATGTGTATGCGTCTGACTATTTGAAACAAAATAATAACAATAACAAGATATAATAACCAAAAAAAAAAAAGGGAACACAAAAAACGAAAAACCAAAAACCAAAAGCACAAAAATAAGAGCAAACAAATTTGTGACATGCATTTTTTTGCTGCTGCTGCTGGTATTGCTGTTGCTGTTTATTGATCGTTGCTTGTTTGCTTGCTTGCTTGCTTGCTTGTTGTTGTTATTATTATTGTTGCTATTGTCGGCTTTTAAATTATTATGGCTTAATATGATACTGAAAAAGTAAGAGTAAGAATAAGACCAGCAACAACAACAATCACAATAATATTAAGCCACATGCAACAAAAAACATTAATGAATAATAAATTCTCAGGAGCAGGTTCTTTATAGCTATCACCGACAGCTGGCAACTTCCAACTTCCAACTTCCAACAAATGATAATGATAACAATAACAGAACAGAAAAAAAAAATAACCAAACTGAAAGATAAAATACACAAAATACACAAAACAACAAAGAATATACAAAAAAAAAAATTATAATATTAACAACAATAATAACAACAACAACAACAACAACAATAATAATAATAATAATAATAATAATAACAAAAGCAACATCAATGATCCTACGTATTTCTTTTCATTCTTAAATGCCAAATGGTGTGTAATACAATTTATTAAAGTACGAGAGACACAGCTGCTTATAGTTTAGCTGTTAATGTTGCTATTGTTGTTATTGTTGCTAAATGTAGTCGCATTCACCTTGCACATAATTATTTTGTTTATAAACATACATAATCATATTTAACATTTGGCATCAGAATTCCGCATAAAAGCATAAGCATTTAACACCCATATAAAATGTGATCCATAATCTGTTTCTGTTTCTTGTTTCTTGTTTCTTGTTTTTTTTTTTTAAGTCCCATGTAAAATGTTCAGCATCAAGCTCATACATGTTGCCATCATTTACATATATCACTTCATTCTAATAATAATAAGAAGCCGCATTCATCGCATATTTAAAATATTCCAATTTTCTTCTCTTCTGCTTATCTTCATCATTTTTCATCATATTTCTCTAGATTGAGAGTATACTCACTTTATCATTATATTTGTAACGTCTAAAGAAGCAGCCTCATTGAACCCATTAAACCTGTTCATTCTTGATTGGCCTTAACTTTCGAAACGATTTAGGTATGGCTGTCCGTTGGTCCGTCGGTCTGTCTGCCCATGTGTCCATATGCCCACACGTGTGTATGATAAACTTTCTAAACGTCCGTAGAGAAATCAAAAAATATCAAGCTCAAATTTGACGAATTTGACATTGGAAATTCAAAGACAGCAGTTTAATATTGAAAATAGACCAAATCGGTGAAAGAGGTCACACCCACAATGCAAAGTAAATTGAGAATATCTCCGTTTAGTTGAACTTTATAGATTTTTGCTTATAACTTAAAAACTGCAACAGTTAGAAAGCTGAAATTTTGCATAAATGTTAAGGCCATTATTTTACAATGTTTATACAAAAACAAAAAAAAAAAATTGTGCAAATCGGCCATGCTTACTAGAAATGGAATGCCATATCAAATTTACTAAATGTAATAATACAGTTATAATAAATAAATATCCGGGCATGTATAATTTTCTCACTAGTTTTCGATTACTATGAGAATTTCATTTCTTATACCCTACACTAATTAAATATTATAAATTTATAATACAATACGTAACGCTCGGAACATTTTAAGATGAATTGATGGATTATTGGATTATATGCGGAATCAATATAACTTTATATGTCTGTCTATTTCTATAACAATAATTCTTGTTATAATTTACTAAAATTTTGTTAAGTGGGCATACTTTTTGACTCAAAGATAGACATAGGCTAGCAAAAATTTATTAAAAATTAGGCAGATTTTATGGACTATTTTCACGACAATTTCATATAAATTTCATAACGAAAATTAAGATACAGTAATTATTTGACATATTAAATAAATGTATCAAATTTCACACAGATCGATTTATTTTGCCTCTTTTTTGATTTTTATGGACTCTATTCCCATATAACAGAATATATTTGCATCATTCTTGTGATTTATGATTTGTAATTGATTTCTTAAGTTTCCAAGATCGTGTAGGATATTTAAGTGGCTTATTTAACTACTTTATAATGATAAGGATTCAGAAGATTTCTGTGCATGAAATTTATAGCTTAAAAAAAAAAAAATTTCTCAAGGCTTGTTTCTACCAGCACCTAACGAAGACGCTTTAATAATAATAAGACCAAATTTTGTAGCACAAATTTTCAATCACAATCATAGAATCTGTCATCCACAAAAAAATCCATTTATCCTTTCGGCATATCTAAGCATATGCAATAATTGGTTTATAGTAAATTATGTATACAACGATCAAAAGCCACGCCCCTCAAATACATATTTAAAAAAAGGAAAATTTTCTTAGTTTACCAAGCATCTTTTTAAAGTTTTTCTGCTTATTATTCATGAACTTACATTTGGATAATGTAAATGAAATTTGCCAAATTCAATTTTTGTTTTACTCTCAAGCAATTTGGCCACAAACTCGTTCATACTTATCTGAAATTATGAAATGGAAACTGAATTTTTTTTTTATTTTTTTTTTTTGTTTTTTTTTTTTTGCTCACTAATTTTCTCTGCAGACTCGCAGACTTTTATGCTAAAATATCAGTTCTACATTCCTTTGGTTTTGGCAGATAGACAAACAGTTATATTTATCAAATACAATGGACATTTATTTTTTTAATGATTTATGGTTATTGGGCATGCAGGATTCTTTCGATTACAATATCAAATATCATTTTATTTATTTGCTTAATCGTTTAGTTAGTATTATTAACAATTTTAAAAAGCAAACAATTTATAAAAATAAAAAAAGTAAAAGAAAAAGAAAAAGTTATCATAGTTTATATACCGGGACATATTGACTGAGCCAATCTTTCATAAGGAAGATTGTAAGAAGATAAATAAAAAAGTTGATTTTATTACGTTATGCCTTTTATTTGATTTTTTTATTTTGCTGTTTGCCTTTATATTTTTGTGTGTTTTTGATATTTTTTTTTTGTTTTTGTTTTTGTTTTTATAAATATTGAACATGAGCATTTTTATGATGGTTATATGGATATATGGGTATCTGGGTATCGTGTATATTTGAAGAATCTTATTTACCTCTATTTATGTCTATGTCTACCTACCTGCATTTATGGTGCATTTCTCAATACATTTATTTATGTTTGAATATATGTATATATATATATATATATATATTTTTATGTATGCGTGAAGAGCATAATATAACAACGACAGCTGTATTTGGAGCTGTTTGTTTAGTTCATTTTACCGTTTTTTTTTTGTTTTGTTTCAATGTGCCAGCTCTCTTTTTTTTTTAAATTTTTTTTTTGTTATGTATGGTCAATAAGTCATTGGTCATTGATCATTGGTCAATCTCTAATTAAGTAAGAACAAAATCAAATATAAAATGAAAATTTTTCATTTAGTTTGTGTAACTTCTTGTAAAATGTTTCAATTTTACTATCAAAATTACTTTTTTGACATTAATCAAAAAAATTGCTTAGTTCAGTTGGTCCCTTTAACGAAAAATATCCAAATATTCGAAAGTTACATTTTTTTTTCTTTATTTTTTTTTTTTTATTTTTAATGGGCTTCAATAACGCAGCCCATTACACTTGCTTTACGTACAATAATTTTATAGATTTATCTAACCATTCTCAAGTAATATGCAAATCGAGAAAGTAATTTCATATAATTTAATTAAAAATTTATCAAATT
This sequence comes from Melophagus ovinus, assembly GCA_023089585.1. NCBI lineage: Eukaryota > Metazoa > Arthropoda > Insecta > Diptera > Hippoboscidae > Melophagus > Melophagus ovinus. The sequence goes on from JAKKIB010000176.1 coordinate 611,575, forward strand.
TCATCGACTAGAAATATGTTTCATGATCTTTTTACAAGTATTAATAACATTTTAAATCCCTCTTTTTTTTTCTGGCACATACTTAGACATATTTTTCTTGATTTTTATATCAAATATCAATCGATTCATTAATAAGACGAACCTCATAAGGAAAATCAAAAAAAAAAAAAAAACAAGAAAGAAGTTTTAGTAAATCAACCCTTTAAGAGAAATTCACATAAGAAGTTAAAGTATAATAATAATAGATATCAGATATTGCCAATAAAGATCTCCGATTTTATAATAATTCCCAATAGGGCCTCAGTCGATAGTTCAAAGGAATTTTTTTCGGCCAATTAGCATTACAACAAAATTAAAAGAGAAACAGAAGCCACGAGAGTTTTAATGGATTTCAAAAAGGTCAACGTAAAAAATTTAACGCTCAAAGATTCATAGAATTTTTTAGTACCAAAATTTATTGATCTATATGTTGTTTGTATATGGCTATCATTTTTTTATTTTTTTTTGTTTTTTTATTTTTTTTTTGTTTTTGTTTTTATAAAGAGCTATATAATTAAACGAATGCGCGTGAGTGTAAGAGACGAGGTTCGGTAAAGTTAAATATCATTTTAAACATGTGCATATTTTGCACCTGGTGATCAATTTTCGGATATTAAATACAATTATTGAAAATAGGCCCAAACCATATAAAATATACATAAATATGTATAAATGAATGAATGCATAAAGTAAAAGGTCGAAATATAATGCAATAATGTAGATGCGTTGTTTACACAAGTGTTCAAAGAAAAGAAAATAAGAAAAAAAACGAAAAAAAAAAAAACGAAAAAGTCGAAAAAGGAAAATGGAAAATGGAAAAGAAAAAAGTAAAGATTACCCTGCAACTTGTTATTTTTTACTGTTAATATTATTAATGTTGTTATTGCACTTTATTATGTACGATATAGATAATAAAAAAAAAAAAAAACGTAAAAAAAATTAAAAAGAAACAAGAAAGCAAAAAAGAAAGAAAAAGGTTGCAATATAAATTGTCCGTCTGTCCAGCCCTTATAGCCCTTATAGCCCTTATAGCCCTTATAACCCGTACAGCCCGTATCAATTTTATATCATTAAAAGCACTTGTCATTCTTTCCTTCCGCCAGCACTTTTAAGTATTAAGCATAGAAAATGTAATCTGAGTGTAGCATTTATTTTGATGATTAATGAAATTAATATGGAGCAATCTTTACGATATCAGTTCATTCAACACATTAAGTGTGGAGCCATTAAAGAAAAAAAAAAAAGAAGAAAAAAAAAAAAAGAAAAAGGGGAAAAAAACTATAATTAAAAATTATTGTAAATGTTTAGGCAATGCGTAATTTTTGTATTAAAAAAAATTTTTAAGGAAATTAATTCTAAGCGCCTTTTAAATATCTCACTCTTTCTATTATTCTTAGCAACTTTCAAATTTTCTTTCTAATTTTAAAAGAAATTTCTAAGTAAAGTTAAGAAGATGAAATTTAAGTATAAGCCATTTTATTATATTTAAAAAATCATACAATTTACAATTCCAAAAAAAAAAAAAAAAAAATTCAAAATTTCCATTAATTACAACAAAAAAAAAATGTTTTTTGGTGTATGGATTCTTAAAACACAAATTAAGAATCAAAATTATTCATTAATCGATTTGAAGTGTTCTCATAAGGAGAAACCTTTCATATAAATGGTTCCCTTCCAACCATTTTCAATTAATATAAAAATTTTCTTAAGCTAATAAATATTCTAATTATAAAAAATTGCATTAAAATATTTTCATAAATGTTATAAAAATCGCAAGAATACATTTCAGACAGATTATTAGAAGAATAAATAGAAAATAAAGTCAACTCCATCATTCAGACAATTTTTATTTGTCTATTTAGAGAGGTCTAGTACTGGACATTGGACATTGGACATTGGTATATATTGGGATATTGAATCATCTTTTTAGAATGAAATCGTATAATGGCCAACTTTAGTCTACTTTATTTAGGAAAAATTTTTATATAATTTTAGTTGAATCAATGGCTACATAATGTTCGAGGAAAAAATTTTAGACTAGAGTTAATTTTTACTTTTAATTTGCATTATTATTAGTTATTATAAAATATTTATAAAAATGTTAATCCTTTTATAAATTCGATCTATTATTACAAAAAAAAAAAAAAGAAATATGAAAAAAATGAAAAAAAAAAAATGAAGAAAAAAAATCATATAAAAATTGTAAAATATTTAATGTATTTTATTATTTCTTTTTACAGCCTTTAGATGATGATAAATATTTATGTTATAGTTGTAACAATTGGCTTATAAATTGGCATTCATTACAAGCCTTAAATATAAATGATTCGGATAATGATGCAATGATATATCAACCTCATCTAAATAATGTTCTATCGCATGATAAAATGAAACAACCGAAAGAGAAAACTTATCGTCCCATAGCGATATGCAAACCAATGAATATTAAAAATGTCTCAACAAATGTTAATAATGCTAAAGAGGATGTTTCATATAATTCAATGAAAAATAATATTCAATATGGGCCTGAATCTCAAACTGAAACTGTAAGGGCTATTGAAACTGCAATTGGAACTGAGATTGGGAATTTGAATGCAAATACATTAAATGTAAATGTGAACACAATTCCGTATGTGAATCTGAATGCGAATTCAATTCCGGTAAAAGGTGTTAAGAGAAAAAAAATGTTAACGATGAAATTATTTAAAGATTGTAATAGAATCCATTGTCGATGTGGTCGCACAATAACTAGACGAATGAAACGGAAGCAATTTTTTATTATACGAAGATTACGTAGGAAAACAAGTCGCTTATTGTCGCTGCAGCAGCAGCAGCAGCAGCAGCAGCAACAACAAGAACAACAAGAACAACAAAATGAAAATGAAAGTGAAAATTTTATAAAAATAAATGATGTGGAAAATTGATGAGCAAAACCAAAGTCATAAACAAAAAAGTCAAGCAGCTACACTAACCAATGCTAAAGAATATTTAAAGGAGCCATTATTGGATGGTCGTATGATAGCCATGTTACGTCGAATTGGTACAACATTATCACATGAAGCAGAACAAAAAGCGGAACAAGAATCAGCCAGAATATCAAAAATATTAAATGATAATGATATTTATGAAAATGGATGTGCAAATAAAGATCATAATATTAATGGAAGTGATATTGTATGTATGAAACGTTTACCGAAAATAATGAGTCCAATAAAGAAGAAATATGATTGGTTAAGGCCATTAACTGATGATGAAATACCATTAAATTTTAATGTGAATATCTCTGAAGTTTTACCAATAATAATGACAAATACAACAACAACAACAACAACAGCAGCAGCAGCAACAGCAACAACAACAACAACAATTACAACAAAAAAACGTTTAACATATTCCAATGTAACTGATTCAAAGGCATACACAAATTTAAATTCAAATTTAAATTCAAATTTAAATTCACATTTAAATTCAAATTGTAATACAAAATCAGGCTCAAAAAATGTTATTTGCAATTTGAATAATAATGATCAATTAGATAATAATGGAATAGCTGAAAATTTGATAAAATTTTCTTTAGTCAATGACGTCATTCATCATCATCATGATGATGATAATTATGATAATGATAATGAAAAATATGTAGAAGGAAATTTAGTAAATTTTCATTTACCCAAAGGACTTAGCATTACATTAGTTTAAAATCTATCACAATGTTTATCACTGTGATTGTAATAGATTGAATTATTAAAAAAAAAAAAAAAAGTAAAAACAAAAAAGACAATTATTATTTTAATTTATATAATTCATTTAGATATTAATAAAATATAAATGATAATTATGTTATTATGTATATGCGTATTCTATAAAATGTATAATAATTTATATATAAATATACAAATATATAAATATGTAAATAAATTATATAAAAAAAAGTCTAAATGCTTTGTATTGGAACTGTTAGCTTCGCTTTGTCATGCTTTAATTATTTAATTTATATAATTTAAAATTAATGTTGTACAATTAAATAACTATAGAAAATGGAAGAGTTTAAACAGTTTGCTTGAATTCAACATTACATTCCATTCCATTTCATAACATTCCATTTGATAAATTAATAAATTTTAAATAATTTACAAAAATAAAAAGAACAAAATACACAATGTTAAATATAAAAAAAAAAAAATTTTTTTTTATTGCATTTGAATAAATGTTTGGCATGATGTTTCAGATGAAATAACATTTTCTTAATATGAAAAAAAATTAACTTATTTAATTTTTTTTTTCAATTTAATAGCTTAATTAAATATATTGTGAAGATTTTCAAAATATTCATTTATTCATTATTGTTTAGAGGTTGGCAAGAAATATTATTCATTTCTAAATAAGGGCTTATGGGTTTAATTGTCTATCTGTCTATCTGTCTGTCTGTTTGTCTGTCTGTCTGTCTTTATTATTTATCATACTAATTTATAAAAATTCTTGTGAAATTAAAACAAAATCCTAAAAAAAACTGGTAGAACTGATAGAGTTGATATCCATTGGCGTGTCCGTAGTATCGTTATTATTAGCTACCAATTTGAAGCTCTTGTTGGAACTTATATGCGAAAACTTTACACTTTGATGAAGAACGGAGTCTTCCTAATGTGAATTCGATCAAGTTTAAAGGCAGAAAATTATAAAATGCATAAAAGTTGTACATTGTTTAAAAGTGTAGCTACCCTTCCGGCTCCTTCCAAACTCTTCATTCATTCATTCATTCATTCATTCATTCATTAAGGGAAAATGTATTTTCCTTGATTAAGCAAACAATATCTGCAGTATGGGCAGCACAATCATCATGAAGACAACTATCACTATGTCTAAATGGGTCATGGAGAGGTGGTACCCATGCCAGCCATAACATCGAATTAAATCTTTGATCTGCTCTTACACATGACATTACTCCCAATTGAGTTAACGCTACTCCAATTCAATGCAGAAGAAATCTAATTTCGATATACAAAGTTATTGAAAATTTCTGTATGTAGTAATTAAGTAAATGGAATGAAAAATCGGTTAAAGAACAAGTCTAAAAATACTACCAAGTTAAAAGTATCGCGTTTCTTTTAATGAAAAAATAAATATCGAATTAAAATGAGGAATGATGGCTTTGTAAGATTTACCTTCAGCCAGAAGAATCTATAATTAATAAGCTTGAATTATTTAAAAGTAACTTATTCAATCACTTCAATGTAATACAAAGAAAATCAAAGTTAGCATTTTAAATAGTTGACAAATGTAAAACAACAATTTTTAAGGGATTGTCAAATAAATTTATTAAAGAAAAATTCATTTGTGTTTTAACGTTTTATTTTCTAAGACGATCATAAAAGCTATTAATTGAAATTTTCTATAAAGAACTCTTCTGGTATTCGGGGACTATAAAAAAGGTTTGGTGTAATAGAATTTATGCAATATACACAAGGATATAAGGACATTGGTAAGTTATGTGCGCAATATTAATAAATATTATTAATATAAAAAAAAATGTTTTTTTTTCTTTGCGGCTTAAAAATTTTCATTGAGCTCTCTTAAGAGCCCGTCCTATTCTTTTTTTTTTTTTTTGTTTTGAAAGAAATTGCAATTTTTTGAGAAATTTTTATTTTTATTTTTTTGAAACGGGTAATAATGAATATGCAAAAGAAAGTGTAAAAGAAATTAGTATTAGAAATCAAATACGCATTTTTCGCATTACAAAAAAGGAATCCAATATGAAGAATTGCATCAAATTAGAAATTTGTTCTGTTGTATGTGTCATGCTTTCAGTGTGTCTTTCGTCTGTTTATGTTTGCATTACACAAAACGGAATAATATAAGAAATTCCATATAAAAAATTGTTTAGATGCACCAAAATGCATAAAATCTATACATAAATGCATTTATTCGTTTTATGATTTTATTTACTACAATGGACACATTCATTCAATTGGCAATAGACTCAAAAAATCCATTGTAAAGAATTTTTCAAAAAAAAAAAAAAAAATTCATGAAAATTTATTTATCATAGAGCAGTGACGTATTAATTATATGTCCATATGTTTTTCATACATTAATGATTTTTAGCAACATTTGCTTGTATGCAATGTAAACAAGAAAATGTTGCAATCATTATAAGAATGGAGGAGAAAGCCAAATAAACGAGAATTTGTTACGTACAGAAGACACATATTTATTAGATATAAAAAAAAAATTACTTCTATTTTCTCTTTCGTTTAATGCACTAAATTCTTATTTGTTATGTTAATTTTCACTAAAATCGTAAATAATCCATTGATGTAAATTAATATATATGAAGAATATTTCATACACATAGATGCTTAATAATGTAGTGAACGCATTATACAATATTGGCAACATTGTCAAAACAACCCTGATACATTAATGTAGAGGTGATAAAGTCATTGTTATGTTAATACGGTTAAAAAAAAGTTAATTTCATCAAAGTTAGTTAGAGTTAACACGGGAGAGACTTGAATTTGTGATACGTTCATGAAAATAATTACTCAGTGCGTTTCGCAAAACTCAAGTAATCATTCATTATAATAGTAATAATAATATAATATACATATATATATATATATACATATATATATATATATATATATATATATGTATAGATGTATGTGTATATATATAATAAAAACAAAATAAAGTGCTATAAATTAGTTGAAAACAAAACGAGAAAACGCCAGATCCATAATAATTATTGGATATCGTAGTAGGAAGCATAATCAAGACGATAAAACATTTAAAGCATACTGCTTTGGTTCTTACTTTCTTTGTCTTAATTTTTTTTTGTTCGTTTGTTTATTTGTTTTTGTTTCTTATTGATTGCAGTGTACCGCTGAAGAGGTAAAAAATTCTATATTCGCAATTTGGTGAATAATTCCTATTTAATTTTCCTTTTTTTCTTCTTTCCTTTTTGTTCCCCCTTTTCTAATTTATTTTCTGCCTTTTCTTCCGTTCTTCCCCTAATCTTTGTCACTTCTTTTGTTTTTTTTTTACCTGAACTCTTGTGGCCCGTTTTTTTCATTCGGTTGCATTTTTTTTTTTTTGCCTTTTTTCAAGCAAAATTCAATTTATATGTACGTATATATATATACATATATATTTGTATATGTATATGCATATGTGTATGCTTTTGCCGTTATTGTTGCTGGTGCCTTCTTCGTTTTCCTTTTGCTGTGGAAATATGTTTAAACAAAGAATTATCGCCATATTTCTTTCTGTTGCGTTTAATAATTATTTATTTCTTTGTTTGCTCGTTTGTTTGCTTTCATTTGTTCTTTTTTTTTTATTTTCTCGTTTTCTTTTTAATCGTTATACGTGTTTTGAGTAATAGCAATAGTAACAATAAAAGTGGCAAATGTATACATTTTGTTTTGTTTCCCATATCAAAGCAGTTTCAAAAAGAAAAACGGACGAAATTTTCGTAAATCAATTATTAATCAAATCAAGTCAAAAAAGGAAGAAAAAAAAACCCAAGCGAACATTTAACAAAATAGAAGAAGAAGTGAATTAAAAAAAAGACAAGTTAAGCCCGAATGTCAATCATATACATAAAATGCAAATTAAGTAAAGTAAAGAAAGAAAAGTAGCGTGCTATTATTGTTATTATTGTTATTATTATTCTATGTGTTTATTTGCAATATGCTTTTATATATACATATATATATGTATATATATATATATATATAAATATAAGTATATGTGTATATGTATATGTGTTAGATATATAAAAATGAAATTATAAACAATTTTTGAGAAACGGGAATTTACGAGGCATACAAAAGTTAAATGCGACATTAAAATTATATATTTAATTAGAACTAAAAATACAACGAAAACTAAGCTTACATAAAAAATATATTTCAAAGAACACAACGTGATTGAGAACGTGGGGGCATATAACCCTTCTTCTTAATTGTTCAATTTTATTTCAACTATATTTTTTTATTTATTTTTGGTGGTTTTACTTTTTCTTGTTTGTTTTTGTAATTTGGCAAATTTTTACAAGTCTACCTAAAGTGAATTTTATTATAAATAAAGGAAGAATGTAAGTTACAAAGGGATATGAATAGAGAAAGAAAGACTGAAAGCGCACGATAAATAATAAAGATATAAAATAACAACAACAATAATAATAGAAAACAATAATAGCAAGAAAAGTTGTTTTTACCATTTAAAGAGATAAAGATCTCCAAAATGTGTGTTAGTAAATGACAAATCCAAATCGATGATCAATTTTTGTATAAAGTGAAATAAACAAATAAATATATATATATATATATATATATATATATATATATAAACACATATATACATGTTATATATATCAATTAAATATA
>JAKKIB010000176.1:622500-650000 GCA_023089585.1 Melophagus ovinus
ATATATATATATGTATATCTTTGAGTAGCATCAAATTTTGAATAGATTTAGATATTTCTGTCTGCAGGACCTTTTGGCCGTCTGTTATAAACACCCTTCTTGTTATGAGATATCACACTCAAATATGGCAGAAACATTTAAAGTTTTTGCACACAGATTAAGATTGAAATTAGACCGGAACGGTAAAGGGACACGCCCATAATTCTATGTAAAGTGGGAATACCCCTGTGTTTTAAAAATGTATACTTTTTTGCTTATAATTCAAAAGCTGCAACAATTATAAAGCCTTAATTTTTGCCTAGATATTAAGGTAATACTAGGCCACAATACCAGTCTAAAAATCTGGCATATCGGCCATGTCTACGCTGAATTGGACAACATTAAAATGTCACTTTTCTTTTTAATTTTCTTTTGTAACTTATTGGTCACAAAGTACAGCAGTTGGACACAATAACTGTGTAGAAATGATTTAAATCGGTCAAATCTTTCAGAAATTATACAAAGTTCAATTTTTACTATGATTCTTAAAATTTTTTTTTGCATTACTTAAAAACTAGCAACTACAGAAAGTTGACACTTGAAGTGAAGAACAATGCATGAATAGTTCAATGCAGTTACTGATTTCGATGCATCTGAGAGTAGTAAATATTTATACGACAATTACATTGTTCACATTATAATGACACTTAATACAAATGTTACTAAGTTATGGTGTATAGTGCGTACCGTATGATGCTGTGTGACATCCCTGCAAAATGTTACAATCAATTAAGTCATTTGTTGTGTTTTATATCATTTTTATTATTATCAAAATTTTAGTAAGCAACTTCTTCCTTTCTCTTTATTATTTCTTCACCTTCTTCTTTAGTGGAATGTTTAAAAATGCTCTTAATCAAAACTTTTTTCCCAAACTAGTCTTTTAGAGGGAGGGAGGGGGGGGGGGGGACATTTTATGATAATTTTCAGATAATTTTTAAAGTTATAAATTGAATATTGATTGAGTTGAGTAAACTTGCCCAACCCATCTCCTCCAGATATGTGTTTTGTTATCATTTGTTCATTATTTATCATTAAAATTATGGAATATTGAATATTCCATAATTTGAATATTCGGCGCCATAATTTCTCATTGATCGTTTTATTATCTATTGTTATTAAAAATGCTTAATCTTAATATAATTAATATATAATTGCATTTCTATTTCATAGATTCTTAGTGTTTTGTACAAACGAAAAGTGCTGCTGTCGTTTTCTCATTCATTTAATAATTTGTAGTGGGTTTTCATTTATAAAACATTTATATATATAAATGTATGCATATATATAATAAATTTGTGTGTGGGCCATTTAACAAGTTTTTTTTTAATGATGGCAAAATTTATTTTTGGGATAATATTCGATAAAATTTTGACGTCATCAAAACATTCTAACGCAATTTTTTTTTTACTTTAGATAGATTTTTTTTCTTTCCGCTTTGTTTTTGTTTGTTTTGTTAGTGTTATTAATAATGATGAAACCACTTGATTGAAAATTGAAGGAGTCATTTAAAAGAACCGCTAATTGTTAACTATTTACTGCAAGAGTACAGATTAAAATTGTTCTGGCAATCCAGCTAGAAATCATAATTGGACTTTAAAAAAAAATATGATCTAATTTGGTTTTATTTTTATTTTTTCACATTTTTTGTAAGTTGTTGGCCAAAGGAAATGACCACAAAATAGGCTATAGGCCTATTATTAGGGGGTCAACATTGAGGTCTATTTTACTTAATTTATTTTAATTTTCCGATAATAAGAATGTAACTGATTTAAATGGTTCAAATTTTCTTTGTAGAAACGATTTTGTACTGTTGCTTTTGAATTTTGCATGCGCGATCTCAATCTGACATTTTTAAATCAAAATACTTATATTAAAAAAAGTGTTACGTGCGTACATGTCAAAATCGACCTTTTCAATGTTGCGTATCTAACGAAATATATTAATTATACCATTATTTGAAAGCAACAATAATCTGCGATAATAATTTCAATCAAATAGTATGTTTTTTTCTTTAATTGTATTTTACCTTTTTTTACATTTTAGACTGAACTTTTCTATATAGAATTCTTCAAGAACGTGTAAAATAAACGCATACGTGACGGGTAAATCCATAACACTTTCAAATATCCTTATTTTGAAAGTTAAAATCATTTGAACGTACATTACAACTATACATCTTTGTCAAAATACAAAAATAATGGTTGATTACTATAAGATTCTTGAAATTTCAACTACTGCTACAGACAATGAGATCAAAAAAGCATACAAAAAATTAGCTCTCAAATGGCATCCCGATAAAAATCCAGGTAATTTGGAAGAGGCCAATAAACGTTTCCGTGAATTATCCGAAGCATATGAGGTCCTATCGGATGGTGAGTATAGAAGAAAATCCAAGAAATTTTCCTGGAAAAACCCAAAAAAATAAAAATAAAAACAAAGAAAAATTTTAAATGAACAGATGGAACAAAAGATTGTTGTATGAAAGCATTAGATATAGAGATACTCTTTCCATATACTCATTAATTTTCCTTTCTATATGGCTATTCTTAACATTCTTCTCTTTTATTTCTGTTTTTTTTTTTAATTTTCTTAAATTATTATTCATTCATCTTCTATTGAATTATCTTTTTTTTTGTTTTATTGTTTCATTGTAAATTTGTTATGAAATGTTGTAAATGGTTAGAACGTAAACGAAAAATCTACGATAATCGATATGCAACATATAAAAGAAACATCAACAGCAATAATAGTAAAAAAAGTAGTTATAACGCCACAACAACGAAAACGAAAGAACGGAAAGGGTCCCCCCGTACCCATACACGTTACAATCGAAATTACGATTATGATGACGAATATGATAATGATTATTATAAGTATATGCCCCATTATGAATCGACATCGACAAAACGGCGCAACCATTGTCCATTGTTTACTCTTAGAAGTTTATTTGAGTCAACACCATTCTTTAAGTTATTTGGTAAATTGCACCTACTTCACACCTACACTCACCATATATGCCATGTACAATAATGTCATGTGTAATATGATAAAAAAAGTCATCAGCAAATTTGCTTCTTTGTTTTTTTTTTTTATAAATAACATACCTTTATTGTCATTATTGATAATTTTTAATGAGATATGGAATTGAATTACAACTTCTTTGGCTGTTTCTACAAAGTGGAGAAAAAAAAAGACTGAACAAAACAACAAAAAGAACAAAACAAAAAGAAGCACGAAAACAGTAGAATGATTAATTAAAAGTAGTAAACTACTCTTTTAAGTATACCCTACACCACAATATTATAATGGCCACGTCAGTCCATTATATATTTAACCAGGAGTTCGTAATCTTGAAGATTACTTTTTAATAGTGAGACTATCATTTACATGAGATTTAAAATTCAATCAATTTGGATTGTTTAATATTAAACAAACAATTAAAAAGTATTACATTTACTTAGATAAGAAACAATCTTGACTATATCTACCATACAAGCACTATTGAATTAAATCTAACCAGATACAGACGATCATTTTTTTTCGCCAATTTATGCATATGCCACTAGGATACGATATAGTGGAATATCCAGATACATTATCACGGTAGTGATTGACTTATTTTATTTTTGCACAAACTGTGTTATAGTGACTATGGACTTGAATGAAGATCCAGAAAAAAAAGTTCACATTGCTATTTATTGTGGTTTCAAAGTAAGGAGTACAAAAATAACAAAATATTGCTTAATAAGATGCCCTGTGGATCCATTTTACAATATTTCTGATACAATTTGATGTCGATGGTTAAACCTTTTTTCATATACACAATTTGATAGAAGAAGAGTGGTGTAGGATATAAATTTTACAAATTTTCGATTTTTTTCAAGTTTTCTCCAATTATAAATGAACTAATTGCATGAAAACTATTTCTATTTTACTTTAGTTCAATTTTTTTCATGTGCTTTTGCTATGTTCTGTTTATTACTAATATTCTTCCCTACTTACATATATTCAAGTTCCGAAGGAAATCGAATTACTAAGAAATTAGATGGTAGAAAAATCGCGCAGCTTTATTTCTTTTCTACCGTTCATCATTTTAATGAAATTCAGTACATAGACAGGCGTTTTTCAATGTAACGACAGAGAATTCTGAAAGTGGATATAATAGCCTTATACTTTTTAGGGCCACTTGCTCTTCTGCTAAATTTTTGAAAATTTTCTGGTGAAAATTGATATAAAGAAATCTTCGCGCGTACAAGACCTGTGAGCAAAACTTGAATCGACCCAATTGGATATAGCTTGGACCCCTTGTCTTATAAGAAGGTGGATGTAAGTGGTGTGGTGTAGGGCATTTAGTATCCATAGACTGTAACATTTTTACTTATGAAAGTTTGAATTGGATTCTTTAGAATTCTTAATACTTTTTGATCTAGTAAAGTCATTCGAACGGAAATTCAGAAACTAGATTTCTTTTCTTATATATCACCATCTGATCCGGACATACACATTTTATTTAGTTCAATTAATCGAGCAACGTATTTTAGCAAACCAGAAATACTTCGGCTATACGTATATTTAAGAAAATTTTTACCGTAAAGTTTATTTACATCGTTTGTTTTTATATGCAGTTAAAAACAATAATAATAAAATTATATTTTATTAGATGATCGATTGATATTTTGACGCTTATTGCGTAATCATTACTTACGTATTAACTAATTGATGGCATGTTTTTGTCCCAATCGGACATGTTGCTACATTTGTGTAAAGGTATCTAACAGTATATTTTTTCAATTTTTTTTTGTTGTTTTACCCTTAAATATAAATGTATGGTGATGTGTGCAGAGAGAAAGCGTCGCATCTATGATCAATATGGTAAAGAGGGTCTAATGGGTACTGGTCGTGGTGGTTTCGGACCAGGTGGATTCCAATCTGCTGAAGAAGACGTTGATATATTGGCCGGCTTTCCATTTGCATTCCGTTCACCGGAAGAAGTTTTTCGTGAATTTTTCGGCTCCGTACCCTTTGCTAGTCTATTTAATGGTAAGTCTTCACATACATCGTGTTGAAATGTCAATTTCTAATACAATTCTCTAGTAATCTAATCCCTGAAATTTAATATATAAAGAAACTGAAAATAAATTACTTTGTTTTGTATAAATAAGATTCGATGGTATATACAACATCAAGCAATCGACGTTCTCACAACAGCGGTGGTACTAGCGGCAGTCGAGGACACCACGGTGTAAATGTAAAATACAATACGCAGCCGATGGATTATTCAATGATGGACTTTTTTATGCCCAGTAATGGTTTCGCCTCATTCGCAACGTTCAGTAGCAGCATGTCGAATGGTTCAGGACGATCTACTGGCATAGCCACTAGTGGGGCTGTCAAACGCACCACTACCTCGACTAACTTCGTAAACGGCAAAAAAATAACGACCAAACGGTATGTAATTAAGTGGCCATCTCATGTACAAAGGTATTGCCTCACTTTTAACCTCAGTCTATATGTGGTTAAGTACTGAAAAGTCGTCCGCAATGCTCAAAACAAACACTCGCAGTTTCTTTGAAGAAATCACACGAATAATCGATCTAGATAACTTTGTTTATTTTTGGTACTACCCTGATCACTAAAATTAAAGTGTCAATTTTAAACTTGGAAGATATATTAGAAATTCTTGCATACAGACAGGTATTGAAAATTGATCAAATCGATCAAAAGGCACACACACAAAAGTGTAACATAAATTAAGTTTTCAATTATGATCATCCAATGCCATTCCAAAATAAAAAAAACAAAAAAAACTATGCCTACTTAAAGTTATACCCATTTCCATTTTTTTATTATTATTATTTTATGATCAATAAATTATTATTACTATTTTGTTACTATTTTAGCGTTTACGAAAATGGTAATGAAACTGTCCTTTCGTATGAAAATGATGTCCTGAAATCTAAGACTGTGAATGGAGTTGCCCAAAAGTTATCTTCGATAACGAATTAAGACACTCGTAGTTAATCAGTAGTAAACAGGAATAACACCCGTACCAACAGCAACAACACAAGCAGTAGCAACAACAATAACAAAAACAAAAAACAAGAAAATAAAACAAACAAGAAAACAGACCATTATCATGAAAAATATCTATGGGGCAAATCGAATGCATTCCCATCTATTATCCCCAAAAAAAAAACAGTAAAAAAATCTTTATACATATATATATATATATAAATATACACACATATACAACATATAAATATAATTCAATTTTATTTTGTTCTCTCTTCGGTTTTTTTCAAACATTTAATGTACACACATAATATACATATATATACATACACAAACACACCTAAACACACATGCATACCGAAACACATATGGACATACACAAACACTCATATATATATATATATATACAAAGACACACACACACACACACACACACACACACACAATCAAACACGTTCATATACCCAAACACACAAATGAGCACTAAAAGCAAACAAACACACATGCACACACATATGCATATATATATATATATATATATATATACATTTATATATAGACATGTATATATACATATATATATATATATGTATATATACATATATGTGTGTGTGAGTGTGCATATTTTAAAACTAAATTGTGTAAAATTCAAATACAAAATCAATAGTATATTTATTTCTTAGTACTTAGTCAGTCGGTGGGGCCGGATTTTGATCTGGAACATTTTTAAATAAATAGAAATACACATAAGCAACAACAACAATAAAAAATAATAAAAAATAAAAAAATATAAAAATAAAACAATAAAATAGAATGAAATAATTAAAGGAAAAATTAAATAATTTGATGCACTTGGCGGTATAAATGAGATAATGAGGTAGGATAGAACGGTAAACAGGCATGAACTTATAGAAAATAAATGACACTATCTTTCATTGTAAACAATTTCGCAAAATTATCAATTGTAATTTAATGAATAATCAAATAAATAATAAATATATATTGAAAATTAATGCATAAAGCAAAAACTATGATATGATATGATATGAAGTGGCATGATATGACAAAGATATGATGATATGGCACATTCTTCAATAGAACATTCACCGTTAGCCCTCGTTAATCCATTCTTGTTTCTTAAAAAAAAAAAAAGAAAAATTTAACTGGAATTCGAAGCAATTTGCTTATAATGTAAGAAATAGTTGTCAAAATATTGGAATTGAATTATGAAATGATTGTTTAGTCTACTACTTCAATTACATGCCGATAATAATAAAAATGAAAATTAATTGTAACACGTGTTTGGATACACACGCACAAACGAACACACGGAAACCCCAACACACATTAACAAACATTATTGCACATAGTATACATACATACACACATACACAATAATATTTAATTTCTAGAATTGTAATTTAATAAATGCAACAACTACAACAAATAACATAAGAGAACAAGGAATTTATACTAAGGGAATAATTATTTTAAATACCTAAATAAAGAATTGAATAAATGGTTAAATGATGAAATGTTAGATTGAATTGAACGATTGATTAAACATAGTTTTGAGATAACTAAACAATAACACACAACAAAATCAATAGAATGAACAAATGCTTTTCTTTCTTTTTTTCTTTTTTTGTATTATTAAGTGTAATCATATAAACAATAATGTATACATGAATTGAATATCCATTGTGTCTCATACATTATTACAAAGAAAATTCAATAATAGTGTAACAATAACAATTACAAATAACAACAATAACAACAAAATAAACACAACAAACAAAAACAAATAAGCGAGCAAATATACAAAGAAAAGAGCAAAGAAATTTAGAAGTAAATGATAATGAAGAAGAAGAAAAATTGATGATACTTTCAAAAGATAAAAATAAAACCTTCATTCATACTACTATCAAAAATAAATCAAATCGAATCGTGTGTTTTTTTTTTAACTATGAATAATTCAAGCAAAAAACACAGTGACAGAGGGAATGAGAAAGGAAAACGGGAAGCAAAGAGACCCCCTAAACATAATTTCAGTTAATCTGACCTTTTGGCTTAAGCATTCTATATGTTAGATAAAAAATTTAATACTCCTTCATATTGTTCAAGTGGAATCTGCATTATCTAGATTATAGGCTTAACTGATTATGTGGCCATGTATCAATTGTGATCTTTTGAAATATGTTCAATTGATTTAACCATGTTTGTCCGTCTTTCCTTCTGTTCGCTCTGTTCGTATGTTGGGATATCGACTTCAAATTTTGCAAGAACATTGAAAATACCTGGCCTATCGGTTCGGAATTAAAAATTTGGAATAATCGGTGAAATGACGCGTCCACAGTGGTAACATAAACTGAGAGCATCTTTATTTTTTAAAGCAAAATGTGATAGTGATAATCATATCTGCTTTTAGGATTTCTATTTTTTAGCATGACATGAATCATATGAGAACATTTTATTAATGTTCCTAACGATTAAGCAAATGGAACATCTTCTAAAACAATGATATTTTTTTGAGTAAGGGTGAAAAAAAGTTCAAATAGTCAAGTTTTTTAAATTTTTTTTTAAACTGTCATATAATTAGTTAAACTGCATCTATAAGCTTAGATAAATAACCAACAGCAACAAAAAAAAGAGTTATAATTATTGTTTTCATTTAACAGTTTTTGCCACATAAAAGCACCACTTTATGGCCTATTCTAATATGACAATCATTTTGCTATATAATCTATACAAATTGTCTGATATATTGCACAAAAGAATTATCATTTTATTGTTGCTAATTTCTTTATTTTAATTTATTTTATTATCATTTTTGACACAATAATTTAAGTTTGATTGAATACCACATTCAAACGTATTCATCATTCATATGATGCAGTACATGTTGCATTTTGTATTATGGATAGATAATCGTAAGATAATAAGATGTATGAATTGTTTTATATATGTTCTTAGCTTTTTTACTCTGGACTTTTCCAGATTTTTCTTTTATTACTTTAATGCAATTCATTTGAAATGCTCTACTTTTCACTATTATTTTCATCTGATCATTAATTGATTATAATAAATAGTGTCATATAAAAGTAAATTGAACTTATAAGCCGAAGAGCAATAAAATTAATATAATTTAATTTAATTAAGTAATACTTCAATATCGGACAGCAATGTTGGCACCCACAATTCCCGGCTGTAAAGTTTTTGATATATATATATATTCATTAGTATATATATAAATATCATTTGTATTCATATTTAAATTAAAATATTTACTCAGTGCACTTTGAACTTTGGACTTGAAATCTATTTGAAATGTATGGAGTATATTATCAATCTCATTTGGGAATTCTTAAATACGAATTCTTAGAATTCGCATTATTTTGTTTCAATTTTAGTCCCTGTTAATCTTTACTTGTTAAGATGAGCAATCAAATTGTAATATTTAATCGTACATTTCATGATACGCACTCTTGTCTATTTAAAAATCGTTTAAAACTTTTTACATAACTAACTAACTAAGATATTCAAATATATAAAAAAAAAAATTTAAATATATAAAAAAAATGATTTAAAAAAATTGAGTAATAATTACAATGAAATAAATAACTTAAAGTAATAAATGCGTTAAAATTTCTTCTCTCCCATGAATGCATGAATCGAGGATGTAACTAATTAAGTTTATAAATAAACTAAATATAATGTAATATAATATTGTCAAGGTGTTTTTCGTTTGTAAATTTTTGCAAAAACCTTAAAAACTTATGGAATATATATGTAAATATATACATACATAAATATACATAATAAATAACAGTAACAAAAGAGGAATAAATGGAGCATATACAAGAAATATTTTATCAAATGTAAATCAAACATGATCAATCCACCCCATAATTTAGGATGAATTTTTGTGCGAATTGCTGTTGCCTGAAATTAATAATTGATAATATTGCTAATAATATACTAGATTGCAATGACAAAGACAGTATTAAATAAAATGATAATATTTGTCTATTGTAATCGTTGAGAATGCGATGAGGCAAACGTCACCTATTATGGGCATTACTGCCACTGATATGACCTCTGGTTGGCTTATTGATATTAGATTGTGTAGACTGAGATGTCGATGAATGACTAGTTACTGATGTTTTTGTTGTTGTAGTTGTTGATGTTGTTGTGCTATTTGACGATGATGAGCACGTTGAGGTTGATGGAATGTGATGATGCTGAAAACGTTCTCTATCACGTTGCGTTTGCTGATATTGATGATGATGATGATGACGGCGTCCACCTTTCATAAAACGTTTACCATAATGGTGATGATGATAATTATTATTATTTGTTGGCTCATTCGAAGTTCTTGATGTTTGCTGTACAGTGGCCATCATTTTAGTTGCATTGCCACCACCACTGCCGACATTATTCTATTTAAAAAAGTAAAAAAAGTATCACATTATAAATTTGTTTGATTTATTTGTGTTTATTTTAATGTATAACAAAATATTTTGTACCTTATGTTGTTCACTTAATGGAGCTGTCTCTTGTGGACAAGAGCTATTTAAATTGAAATTATTCGAAGTGATATTTGTACCACTTAAGTGATGATTATTGCAACTATTATTACTACTGGCCTCGTCAATGGAGGGCGTTTCTTCTCGTCGACGACGAATACGACGATTTATCTCTTCTTCCGTTTCAATAGAAATTACAACGGCACCTTCTGTATCAGCATCAATAATAGCACCACGATTTTTTTGTTCTAAAAAAAGTGCTGACATTCTTTGCTGCAATTCCCGCAATTCTTGAGTTGGTGTAAAATCTGGAGCATTTTCTAAATCTGATGGAGGCATTGCACACCTTAGTCTATCACTCTCATCTTTAATTGGCTCTCGGCATACGGGACACAATGGTTGAAATGGTGGAGCACTCTTCTGTTGCCATGCTGGCAATTTATTATACTCTTCTCCATAATTACAACGCATGGCATTTATATGGCGTGCCAAACAGTAACTGTGCAAATAATGAAAACATTCTGTACGTATGAATTCATCACCATCACAAAAACCATATAGGCAAACTACACATTGACCACTAGGTAAATTGCTGCCAGTTAAATGTTCTCGCACAACTTCAATTAAATCGAAAACAACTGGAAATCCTATAGCTTCTTGTATTTTCATTTCACATGCTTCCTTAATCGTTTCTAAACGGCCATCATCTAAACCACGAGGACGTAATAATTTAAAATCTGGACTAACATCAGGATAACCATTTGGTGGTAGAACTTGTAATGTAACGCACACATACTGCTGACCGCTATTCTCACCAAGCAATGGAAACACAGTGGTCTCAATAAGTGTTGGTATACTACATTAAATTATATTTAAAGAAAAGTAAATTAAAAGAAAAAGTAAAAAATCGATAACACTCGTTTGTACTCGATTGTCCGTTTAAAGAAATTTTGAAGTTAAATATTAAAATTACTTATGATATTTACCCATTTTCATCTCTTTCTATACGCACATCCTCCATTAGAATTGCCTCCAGGGATTCTACTTCATCCAACAGACTAATATAGAATAAACCAAAAGGAAAAAAAACGAAACGAAATGTACACAAAACGAAAGTGAAAAGCAAGAAAATAACAAGAAAAAAAACAAAAAAAGCAAAGACACACAAGAAATTCATTCATATAAAGCTTTAAATATATTCCTAGCATTTATTTTCAGATTTTTATTGTATTTTATTTGTTTGTTCTTTGATCATTTTACTTACGCCTCCATATTTATTGTAATTTTGAATTTTATGCGTTGAGAATTTTTTCAATAATACATTCACATTAAAACGTTCAACGTTAAATTAAATTCTACCAAAAATCGATTGATTTCAAACTACTTGTCATACATTCGTTCAAGTCAAAATATATGAACGTATATATACATATGACATAAGAGATGATTCTTTTGCACAAAATTAGTTCATAGACGACGATTAAATGTTTATATACATCTGAACTAACAATATTAAAACTAATGTATATATACAAAGTAAGTAAATAAGTAAGTAATTGAATTTTTTATTCTGCCTATTCTTGTTTTTTTAGTTTTAGTCTTAGTTTTAAATAAAATATTTCAAGTTCGACTTCAACTCCATTATATTATGATTATTATTGTATTCTTAAATTCATCATCAATATTTTATGAAAATTTGTTCTCTTTTTTTTGTATTTTAATGTAAAAATCGGTAAATATTTTAATAAGAAATTCTCACTTTATTATACTTTTCAATTTTTATCAAGTAAGTAAATTATATTTAGCTGATGCCAAATATTGGATGCCCACCACTCAAATACTATAAAATTACGATTCAGAGCATATTTCATTTTTTTCAGTAGTAAACAAAAAAAAAATAAACATACTGTGTAATTTTGCGTAGGCGTGGTAGATTTTCATGATTTTTAAATACGTATTTTAGAACAATAGCTTCTCTACTTGCACAATATGTCAGCTTTCTGTATTTTACAGTTTGCTTTAAAAAATCGAAGTGCTCTCCGTTAACATTGTACTGTGGGCGTGTCCTTCGACCGATTTTGCTCCATTTTAATCTCAACTTGCGTGAAAGAATTTCCAATTGTTCTCTCAAATTTTATGACCAGGAGAATATTTACATTAGATAGATACAGAGAAGAACAGACGGATAGACGGACAGATGAAAAAAACATCTCTTAATCTATTCAGAATTTGATGCCAATTAAGAATATATATACTTTATATTTTCTTTATGGGGCCTCAAACACTTCCTTTTAGGTGTTACAAACATAAAAACAAAGTCAGTATACCCTCAACCTTTGGGTGATGGATATGATAAGTTTTCTACAATATTTATCACAAAAAAATACCAAAATAGATACTATTTTCCCAAAATAATTCCAAGTATTAAAAATCCATATAATATCAATTTCAATTCTAATTAGATAATATTAGATGATTGTAATCTTCACATTACATAATTCTAATTGATTCAATTTAATTGACATCTAATATCTCTAACCGTTATATATCTATTGATATTTATTGAAAAATTTAGTTTATGTCCCCATGTACTAGATACAAATTTCTTGTTAAATAATTTTATTAGTTATTAGAAATTTAAATTCCATTTAAATTCAATTATTTTTTTCAATAATTGACATTTAGATGTAAAAATAAAGAATGCTTCTTATATTAAATATGAATATTAATATCAAATTTGCGAGCCTTCATGCAATATACTAACTCAAATATTATTTATACATTTATAGTTAATTTAATTTACTTAGTACTTAATTACTTACATATATACACTACATTACTTACATATATACTTATAAATATGCTTCGATAATTTCTACTTTAAATTTAAATAATAAAATCAATGTTTGGTACTTAAATACATTTAATTTTTTATTTTATTTGTATTAATTTTAATTATTCAGTAATTATTTGTTTACCTAAATAATATATAATATATATATATATATATATATATAATATATATATATATATATATATATATATATATGTATGTATATATAAGTACATGCTTTATTTGTTTACCATTTAATGAATTACTTTAATAATTAATAAATTACTTGATATTGTATTTAATGTATTTCGTATTAAATACAAATAATTAATTTATTCATTTAATATAAATTGCATATTTAATGATTTTCATAATACATTACTTTATTAGAATTATACTTATTCGTATATTCATACTTACTTAAGTACTTAATTAATTAATTAATATTTTCATATTTACATTTATTATATTACATCAATATAAGAGTTTAATTACTTACTTATATATATTTACTTAGTTTAGTTTAGTACTTAATTATTTAACTACATAAATAATTAATTAGTTAATTTGGTTTTTAAAATTAGTTATTTATACAATGAAATGGTTAAAATGAGTGCGTTACTATTTATTAGAGTTTTAAATATTGTGCAAGTATGCCCTAATGACATTTATTCTTTCACTCGTTTACTCGTTTACTCGTTTACTCGTTCACTGGTTCACTCGTTCATTCTAAAATTTCTTCAGTTATGTAAGTTAAATGTTTTAAACTTTCTTATTTCTCAATTTGACAGATTTCTATTTATTTAATTTATATCAAAAAATTTTATACTATAAAAATACTAAAAGAGTTAAGACGAGCAATGACAGAAACTCTACAAAATAATTACAAAAATATTAATTGTGGGAACTTTTGGTGCTTTCTATTTCTTCTTCTTTCTCTTTCTTCTTTCTTTTGTTTCACGCAAACAATTCTTTCACAGAGCGTACACCTCACCTCAGCTTCACTTGACACCACTTGACTTCACTTCATTTTATTTTGCCTTACTTTACTTCACGACGCTTCAATTTAGCCATTCGGCTATTAGTGCCGATGGTAATGCATGGAGACGATATATGGATTATAATTAATAGTTTTTTTCATTAATATAACCGTACAATCGTGCGAGCTTTCACAATATTTTACATACACATACATACACACCTTTATATGTATCCGATTAAATGAAAAGTTACCCTTTGATATGGTGTGTGTGTGTGTGTGTGCGTGGTGTGTGTGTAGAAATAAAATAAATGGAACTTTACGGCGAATTATGGCCATAAAATGGAAAGAAAACACAAACATAAAAAGCAAAAAAAAAAAAAACAAATTAAAACAAAAATAAATATAGAAAGAACAAAAATAAAAAATAAAAGGAATAAAATAAATAAAAAAAAATTCTCCAACTGTAAACTGCATCAATAAGAGATTACATATTCAGTTTATAGGAGAATTTTCTTTGAGCCGGTTGTCGAATACGCTAAAACCAATTCACTTATAAAAACTTTAATGTAATTATAAATATAAATATAAATATAAATATAATATAAAAAATTAATTATATACATATAAAAAAAACAAAGTTAAAAAGTTACCATAATTAAAAGGGAAAAATTAAAAAAAATTAAACATTAAAAATTTGTAAACGTGTAATTTTTGTAAATCGCAAAGCAAAGTAAGGATAACAAAAAAAAAAGAAAAACCAGGGCAAATCGATTCATTGAATAATTTTTGCCCAAAATTGATTGGTGCATGCCAATCAACGTAAAGAAGAAGGTAGCAATTGCCATTCAAAAAAAAGATTTAATAAAGCCACCAAAAAAATAAAAATTAAAAAAAATATAATTAAGAAATTAAACAAAATGGAAAAAGTTTAAATTGAAAAAAAGGGCAAAATCAAGAAACAAAACAAAGAGAAATAAAACACCAAAAAGAAAAAGGGCTCAGGTCACAATTTTAAAGTAGATAGAGAAAACGAGAAAACGAGAGAGAGATAGAGATAGAGATAGAGAGAGAGAAAGTGAAATAGGACGATAGAGATAAAAAGAGAGCGAAAGAAGAGAGTTAAATAAAATGTTAAAATTGTAAGGACATTTTAAGGAATGTAAAAAAACAAATAACAGAAACCACCAAGAAAAATAAACAAAAAAAAGAATTTGACATAGAGAGAAAAAGTGGGGGCGAGAGAGTAAAAGAGAGAGAGAGAGAGAGAGAGTAAGGAAGCGAAATTGAATGAATTAAAAATGTTTTAGATTTGCTGAAAACTTTTCTCATACCATTTTGCCCCCCCAAAAAGCCCAATTTTAATGTTGAAACCCCACAAAGCAAAACAAAACGAAACAAAACACTTAGAAGTAGTGCAATTGGTAAATAAATTATAACAACAATAACAAGAATAACATTAACAACAAAAAAAAAAACGAAAAACGAAAAACGAAAAAACTAAAAGCGTAAATTTTTGGTCCAAAAACTACCCTTAAAAAACTCTGCATTAAAAAATAAATTGTTTGCTTTTGTTTTTTTTTTTTTTTGAAAATATTTGTTTTGTGGTGAAATATTTTTTATGTAGGTTGTTATTATTGTTGCAAGTATTATTATTATTATTATTATTATTATTATTTTCATTTGAAGGCGAACTGAATAGAAATTTTTTCATATTCATTGCCTTTCTATACCTTTGCCTTTACCTCTATCTCTATCTCTATATCTATTTCTCTCTCTGTTTTTACCTTTAATTTTTTCCCTTTGATTCATTCTTGTTTTCAATTTCTCTACTTTCTGCTTTTTTTTCTTGTTTTACTTTGTCTTTGTTTTTTTTTTTTTGATTTTTTTTTGTTTTCATCGTTTGAAATTCTCTTTTTTTTTTATTTTTTCTTGATTGTTTTTTCTTGTTTAATTGTTTTGCATTGACAGTTTAAACATAACCATCCATGGACCATGACATATAAAGTGCAGTCATATAAAGTACAGTGCACTGAAACAATTTTATAATAATTTTTTAATAAGAATCAACAAGAAAATATAATCAAAAAAAATTTATAAGATAAAAATTGCCAGAGAATAATTTAGAAAGTACAAATTAACTATAAAAAAAAAGAAAGAAGGATCCAAACGAAGGTGCATAAAAACCAAAGTCAGAACCATAAAAAAAAAAACAAAAAAGAGAAGAACAACTGAAATAATTGCACAATCGAAAAATTCCATGCAATTTGATTTTTGCATGGAAAGTTTTTTCCATTTTTATTTTAATTTTCTTTCGCTGTTTTTGGGTGAGGTCAAAAAAAAGTGGGGGCGGTGGGCAGAAACAGACAAAAGTAGGCAAAGAAATTGTAGAATATTTCTGGAGCAGCATCTTTCTTTTTTATAAATAATTCTTATATTTTTGACAATTTATTTCACTTTGTTTTTTTTTTTTTTGGTTTTCCGTTTTCTCATTCATTATGTTTCTTCTCTCGTGTTTTTTTTTTGTTTTATTTGCTTTTTCCTTTTGAAAGCAAATTGTTGGCCGCGAAAAATTCATTGATTCATTCATAACAATGAAATTTGTATGAAACTTATAAGAAATGTTTATTTAAAAATATATAAATAAATAATTTATTTTAGAATTATTATTTTTAAACGTTTGAAATTGAAATCTCAAATACAAACGAATCATGTGCTTCTTTTGCAACAAAAAAAAAACGCATGAAGAAAAAAATCAATTGTGATCGATGATGGTCGACTTTTAAATACCTTAAATAGTTTTTCCTTTTTTTTTTGTCTAAAATTTCATTATAAAAAATTTAAGATATTTAAGCAAATTGAAAATTGAAATTTTTAAAATTTGTTGCCATGCAATATAAAGAAAAAAAATTATGAAATCAATTGATTTAAATTAAATTTATGACATTTTATAAGGTATCAAAGTATCAAAAGTTATTGGAGAAAAATATATATATGAGAATTTTAGATTGTTTCTTGGAGACGATGATTTTATCAAAAATTTTGACAACAATTTTGACATAAAAGTTGCCAGAAATTATGTATTAAGAATACAGTCCATCACTTAAGTCAAATTTCATTAAAATATCTGTCAAAAATTGGGAACTTTATAATAGTTTCATAACGAAAATTAGTGAACAGATAAATAGGCAGGCATACTGGGAGATGAATGGGCATATGGCTGAACAAGCAGGCGAACAGATAGATAGACAGGTTGACAGGTAGGCTAACAGGTAGGTCGTTATGGAGGCGGACTGGAAGATGTATCTGCAGACGGACAGGTAGATGAATAAGCTGGCGCACAAATACACATACAGCCATATAAAAGGACAATACGGCCGGGATATGGTCATAAAGGCCCCCAAAAGTTTCATCTGCCTGAATTGACGAGATTTAAAAGAACTAAAACAAAATACTTCTTATATCAATCGCATGGATGACATGGATCTCATGACATTTTTTCGAGAATGTTACAAATATCTACATGAACTTAATGCACCTTAATGTACAATAAATATAGAAAAAATTTCCATTTCATAATTTCTGAAAAAGCAACGAAAAAAAAACCAAAAGAGAAAGAAGACAAAAAAACTGAAGAGAGAGAGAGAGAGAGAGAGAGAGAGAGACAGACAGAGGGAAGTTTTAAGTGCCCTAAGTAAAATATGGCCAGAGAAAATTTGTGCATGGAAAAAGAAAAATTAAAAGTACCACCCCAAATTTTAATTTAAGTATAAGAAAAAATAAAAAAATGGGAGAGAGAAGAAAGGAAGATGTAATTTAAATACTTGGAAACATTGTTAGGCAAATGTTTACAACAAATAACAAACAACAACAATAATATCACAAGCACATGTTTTGTGCTGGGCAATACATTACATAACACACAAATATGTCACACATACATATAGAGCAATCTATAAAAAAACACAATATATAAGAAATATAGTAACAACAACAACATTAACAATAATAATAATAGAAATGATAGAAATAATATTTGTCACATTGAATTGAAATTAAAGTGAATTGATTTGAAATTGAAAATTAGAAATGTTAAGAAAATACAACAATAATAATAATAATAATTATAATAATAATAATAATAATAGTAATAATAATAATAATAACAACAGCAACAACAAATGAACAAAACTAAGAAGAAAATAAAATGATGAGCATGAGGAGAAAACTAAAACAAACACAATAAAATAAAATAAAATAAAATAAAATAAAATAATAACGAAATAGATAGAAGAAGAAAACAAACAGAGAAAGCAAATCAACCGTAATAAAAAAGAAAAATTTAAATAAATTAATAATGAAATTCATTTATATGAAAAGCTTTCAATATAATTTCAAGTAACAGAAAAGAAATCGAGTAAAAAATTAATTCACAACAAGAGGCCGGGCAAAAGGGTGAGAATGACTTACACATAATAAAAAATAAAAAAAATAAAAAACTAAAAAAAAACAAAATTAAATGACAGAGAATATTTATGTACTGATGGCAACGGAATTTCTTTATATATATGTGCACTATTTTATGTGTATATATATATATATATATATATATATATATGTGTGTGTGTGTGTGTGTGTGTGTAACTCTGTATATAACTCAATTTTTAATAGTTTTCTAAACAAGAATCAATTTTCGATATTTAAACTTATTGTTGTTATTATTGTTATTGTTATTTTTATTGTTGCTTATTTATCTTCTTTTTTTTTCTGTGAATGTTATTGTTATTATTGTAATTTTTGATGTAATATTTCTTGTACATTATTAAGTTTACATAAGATACACGTAATCTAACTAACTGACTAAATTTATTATTCAAATATCACACGATTTCAAATTATTTTTTAAAATAATTTAATGAAATATGCAAAAAAAAAAAATTTCATATATAGATATATTTTTAAAGCAATACAATATAAAAAAAACATTACCAAGAATAATTCATAAATGATCGAATCATCGAATTCACTTGAATCCATTTTTTTTCGTTTACTTTGGAAAAAGCAAAAAAATGTCAAAATATCATTGTAAAATAAATCATAAAAATTCATATGAAATTTTCTAACAAAATTTATTCTAATGAAATTTTTTAGTGTGCAAAATTTATAATAAATTTTCTTTTTTTGAGATATCATTCACTTTAATGGAATTTTCAAACTTTTGGAAAATTGATATTTGTCATCAATTGTCATATTTGTCATATTTGTCATATTTGTAACTTCCTTTTTATACCCACCATCCAAAGGTTGGTGGTATAATCACTTTGTGCTTATATTTGTAACATCCAAAAGGAAGCCGTAGAGACACCATAAACCATGTATATATATATCCTTGATTAGCAGCAAATTCTGTATCAATTTAGACATGACTGTCTGTATGTCTGTCTGTTTATCCATAAATCTCACCATGCATTGTTAACATTCTCTCGCTTACAAAAGAAGAAAAATAGATATTGAGCTAAAATTTTGTGGGAACATGGTAAGTTCATGGAGGTAGAAAATCGGTCAAAGGACACGCCCACAATGCAAGCTAAACTAAGAACACCTCAATTTTTTTAAGCAAAACTTGGTGGTTTTTGCTATTTATTTACAAATTACAAAAGATAGAAAGTTCAAATTTTGTACAAGTAGTAAGACCTTTAATCTACATCCATCCAAAAATCGTGCAAATAGGCCACACCTATACGAAATTATATCAATTATCATTTTTTCAAAAATGTTCATTTTGTCATGTTTAGATTTTTTAATTCCTATTGAAAAATTCAACCAAACTTTGAATCGTATTATTTTGGTGTATGGATGCTGGGAATCTAAGATTGAAAATAAGGCTAATATTTTAAAGATTATCTAT
Source organism: Melophagus ovinus (assembly GCA_023089585.1). NCBI lineage: Eukaryota > Metazoa > Arthropoda > Insecta > Diptera > Hippoboscidae > Melophagus > Melophagus ovinus. The sequence goes on from JAKKIB010000176.1 coordinate 642,798, forward strand.
TTATATATACATGATTTAGATAATATCGATTCCATAAAATTTTTAATCAAGTTTCTACTAATTTAACTTTTTGAGCAAACTATTTTTAATGTAGAGTCTTCAATGATCGGCCATTTCGAACGATCTTTATGAAAATATTGTAAAAGAAAAATGTGTAGAAGAGGAAATATTTTCTTGCAACAAACAAAATTGATCAGTTTGTTAATACTTTAGGAATACGAATAAAAACAATATTAACAATAATAATAATAATAATATGAAGAATCAACAACAATCATCATTACAACAATAATAACAAAAAGGCATATAATAATAAACATTTGAGATTATATATAAATATTTTTAAATACCTGAATGGAATGCATTAATGTATTGGCCGATCCCCAAAATCAAACCTATCAGTTGTATTGAAAATTCTGGTAAACAAATTTTTCCGCTACTTTTTTTTTTATATACCCAAAACCCAGATTTTGGCGTTATACTCATTTTGTTTTTATGTTTGCAACACCCAAAAGAAAGTGTCAAAGATTTTACAAATTATATATATTCTGGATCAGTATCAAAAATCTGAATCGATTTAGATAAGTTTGTCTGTCAGTCTGTCTAACAGTCTGCCTGTTTGTAAAATTTGACATATTAAACTCAAATTTACCAGAAACATTGAAACTTCTTAAACACAAATTAGAATTGAAATTTGTCAAAACGGTCAAGGGACACCCTCATAATTCTATCTAAAGTGCAAAAAAAGCTCTGTATTTTAAGAAAAAAATATCTATTTCTGTTGCAATAGTTGCAAAGCCTAAATTTTTGCCTAAATATTAATGCAATAGCGCTCCACAATACCAGCCAAAAAATCTGGCAAATCGGCCATGCCTGCGCTGAACTATGTAATCTTAAATGTTCACTTTTTTTTTCTAAATTTTTTTTTTAACTTATTGGTCACAAAGTACAGCAGATGGACACAATAACTGTGTAAAAATTATTTAAATCGGTAAAATCTTTCAGAATAATATACAAAGTCAAATTTTTACTATGATTTTTTAAATTGTTTGTGCATTACTCAAAAACTAGCAATTACAGAAAATTGATACTTTGCACCAATAAAAAAATATATCGTCCTATAAGAGTTGGCTAAGAATTATTTGAATCGGCCACGCTTACTAAGAGTTATACAATATCAAATTTATTTTTATCAAATTTATTTTTTCAAGTTGCTTGCATGTAACTTTATCGAAGAGTTATAAGGCTACACTACAACAAACAATGGATTCGTGGTGGGTATTTAAAATTTGGGCCCCAGCCAAATATATTTTTTTTATAGTTGTTTATTATTTTTATTATTGTGGCTGCTGTTATTATTATTATTATTATTATTATTATTATTATTATTTTGTTGTTGTTGTTGTTATTGTTTTTGGTCTTTTACTCTTTCTTTGACTTGCTTTTTTCCATTTTTGTATGTTCGCCGCTTTTGTGTTGGTGCCTTTTTTTCTTCCTTTTTTTGAATAATTCAAGGTGAGAGCGGGAATGCCACGGAAATTGAAAGCATATTATAAAAAATTGTGACGTTATATATTATACTTCCTATGTGTATGTCTGTGTGCGTGTGTGTATGTGTATGTGCGTATATGTGTGTTTATGTGGGTGTGGGAGTAAATCCGCTTATGGATATAAGTGAAAAGCAATTGACACAAAAACAAAAATGAAAAAAATATATAAAAATTCACAGCTTATTGCTACATGGTGCTTGTTGTCATTATGAATTGCCAGAGTCCTTGTAAAAATGCTAATATTAATATTGAAAATGCGATACTTACAAATTTAATGTCGCATCTAATGCAGTGCAAATTTAATGGCGTAGAGATTAGATTAGAATTTAAAGAATCTACTATAATTGAGCCTAGGACTGAAACTAGGACTAGGACTAGGCCTAGAACTTGTGATCACAACTAAGACTGAGACTGGGAATAGAATTAAATCTACATTTAGAGTTAGCATTATATTTAGAACTAAGGTTAAGATTAGAGCTAGGTCTAGTCTTAAAACGGAGACTGAATCTGTAATTGGTCCTAGAATTGGAAGAGAAGGCTTTTCGCAAGTCCGCTAAATGGCTATTTCTATAAGTACATTCATAAAAATTCTTTAAAAGCTTCATCTAAATTCTGGATCATTATACCATTATACCATACTTTTCATAATTTTCATATAAAATTCCGTAATGCATAATTTTTACAAGTTTCTGTCCAGGACAATATTTTCCAATATTTTCCAATATACAAGTTTCATAAAAATTGAACTAACATGGCATTTCACTTATATTGTGACCGTATTTTAATCGAAATTTGTTCAACGGCAATCACGATCATTTGTTACGTAATCAGAAAAAGTAAGTGGATTTTCAGTTTTTTAGATCTGGATATTTTAAACGTTTCAATCTAATTTCACCAACCAAACCCTCATTAAATTAATCCAATAAAAGTTTATTACGAATCCATATTATGAACTGAATCGATTAATTACACTTCTAATTATTACTCTCAAATATCGTAAAATTTATTAAATGAGAAAATAAAAAATCGTAAAAGGTCTCCTTAATTTTTTGCCAAATACCTTCGGAAGTACATTTTTAATATCATTAAATGATATATAAAAGTCGATCAGTTGCTGTCTACTATTCCTTTATTACACAAAAATTACTAGACTAATAATTTCATATATTTCGAAAATATTTTCGAATGTGTTTCTGTTTTTTTTTTTTTTTGCTGCTGTTTGGTATGCCATCGATAATAATATTCATAGTAAAGTAACATTTAGAGAAACTGGAGAGCATTAATTAATCTGAATGCATTGCAACAAAATGTTTTTCGTAGAAATTCTGAATGGCATCTGAGCATGGTATAGGCATCAAACTTTATGATTTCAAGAAAAAATTCTGTTTATGAATGTTTGAAATAATTTTTTTTTTAGCATTTTTCAAATGTCTATAATTATTTTCATTGTATTATTGTTGTTATACTATAATTATTGTTATTTTATTCAATGAACTCACGCCTCAAAAATTGTAGTTGTTAAATTTCTACATAAATTCTTTTTCAAGTGTTTATCAATTGTTAAGAATTTGTTAAATATTTAAGTAAAAAAAAATTAAATTAAATTAAAAATAACATGAAAGCTAACAATTCAAAATGAAAACAAATAAAATATTGGCATTGCTAGAAAGAATTCTGTCCATTAAATACTCAACACCTTAAGCTAAGTAAAAAAAATTAAATGATCAAATGATCAATGTTTAAATTTCCAAAAAATAGATTTTAGAGGAGATAACAGAAAAAAAAACAACGAGTAAGATAATTATATTTGGCTGGATCCAAATTTTGGTTACTCACCATCCATACGCCATGACAGTACGATTCAAAACCTGTTTCAGTTTTCCAGTAAAAGAAAAAAACCTTAAACAAAAAAAAGTAATTGGTAATTGGTATAAGATCACATAGGATCACGTAGGGACTGATTTGCATGATTTTTGTACAAATGTTTGAAAGCAAAGGCCTTACTACTCGCGCAAAATTTCAACTTTCTTTTTTTTGCAATTTGCAAATAAACAGGAAAAGCCAATAAAGTTTGCTTAAGAAACTTAACTGTCCTCAGTTTACCTTGAATTGGGGGGCGCCGCCCCTTGAAAATTTTGCCTGCAAATTGTACCTATTTTATTTTAATGTAAACAACTGAATTATTGGTTTCTTATACAAATAAAAGAAATGATAGAATTGAGAAATAGATCGATGATTTCCACAATCTTAAACTCTATCTGTGCGTATTTTTAGATCAGATCACATTTGTACTCTACATTAGATAGATCTAAAAATTTAACACATTCCCACTAACTTTTTTATGGCATTAAGATGGAAATTAATATAAAGAAATAAAATTTTCAATTGAATTTGTTTAATTTCGATTTAATTAAATACAATAAAATCTATAACAATTGAAACGACAAGAAAGGACACTGAAAAGCATTTCAAGTAATGTATACAAGAAAGTAAATCAATTCTCTTTTTTCTTTCCTCTTTATTTTAAAACAAAACTCACAACAAAACTCACAAAATCTTATTAAGTATTTAACTATTATTGCATCCATTGATTTAGGACAATTTCCATATGAAAAAAAAAAATTACTCTATTAAATATTTCTGGAATAGTTATCCAAAATAATGGATAGAGTCATGGACTTTATAAAAATGGGCACATTCTATGCCATTCCCTAGCGTAATTTCTCGAATCAAGAGATATCTATGACATGTTCGAAATTTGAATAATATATCTCAAGAAAATGTGTTATACTACTTTGCATGTGGAAATATGAATCGACAACAATTTAAAACGCTTATAATCTTAAGTACCTTCTTTAGTCATTATCCAAAATAATGGACGAATGTATTGCAAATAGATATTATCCAATTTGTAAGATTTTTATTTATTGATTTTTTGATGGCTTTTGAAGTGTCTTTATAAAAATGGGCAAATTCTCTTCTAATCCTTAACGTACTTTCCGAATCATTATCATCAGCGTGCTTCCTTAAACCAAACAATGTCTATGTTCTAAAGATCAATAAGACATCTTGTAAAAGAAAAAAGACGTCTCGTAAATCTTACGAAAGGCAACTGTTGCAAAAGGCAGACTCTTCTGCCTTTCGCAACAATTTAAGTTTACATTACGTAACACGTGATTTTTAATATAAAATATATGAGAACTTTTGCTTTTGTTTTTGTTTTTGTTTTTGTTTTTGTCTTAGTTTTTCTGTTTTGTGTTGATTTATTATCATAACATTAGAATTTTCTATTCAATGCTTCATATTTCATAAATGCGCCATAAATATTGTTTATATTTCTTAGCGGTTATAATAACAAAAAATTGTAACAATAACAAGAATATACCATAAATATAATAATGTTAAAAATCAAAGCAATAGTTCCATAAATTTATGAAACATCATTTGTTGATCAAGAAAAAAATTAAATGGAAGCTTTTATAACTAAAAGAAATCTTTTAAAAGTTTCATGTGGCCTTTTTGATTTATATCAAAATTTAGAATCACTTTTTCATAGTCATTTTAAAATTCTTTATAACCCCAACCATTTGAATTATATTTCTATTTAAATTTCTGTCATAATTTTAATTTCTGTAGAAATTTTTTTTAACAAAAAAAAAAAAAAAACCAATGGAATCGAATTTTATCTGTTCATTTCTTTATACACATTCTTAGAAAAAAAAACCAGTAACTTCTTGTTAAATTTTAGAGCAAATCATTTCAATGTAAAACGTTAATATTAAAAAACTAAATTTAAGGAAATTTTTAGAACTTACCGTTTCACGATTGAATCACTGTCTTGCCTACAGCGCCAAATATTTTGCAAAATATTACTAAATATATCAAAATAAAATGTCAAGTTTTTTTGACATTTTTTCAAAGCAAATCAATGCAAAATAAAATTTGTGATATTATCAATCTATATGAATCACTAGCATGCACCTTTTAGACACTTTGGGGGTACTTTAGCTATGTAAATCTATAGATTTTGCAAAATTTAGATTATTGGAAATCTCACCCTCATTCCAAAGGCGGCTTAACTTTTCAGTATCCATTAGTGCACATGCAGACAAAGTATGATTATGATATTACTAATTCACACAATTCTTGGAACCAATTCTTGGAACCAGTTTTTGGAACCTTGCTCTTAACCTTTAAAAAAGGCCCTATAAAAGATTTGTTCAAAATTTTCATATTCTTTTGATATAAATTGATTGTAGAGCAATTTTCAGTAATCTTGGATTTTGGATCTTGGGTCTTGGACCTTATATCGATTATAACAATTCTTTTTTTTTTTGTCTTTTTTCAAATTACATTTCCTAATAATAATATATTTGCGTGTTATGATCAGAATTATAAAGCATGGTGTGATCAAATGAATTCAAATGAAATGAAATGCGCGACAATTTATGTGAAATGTAAATAAATTAGTTAAATGATTTGTTTAATGTAAAGAATACAATTTATTTTAAATGGTATTGCTACACTTAATATCGTCAATTAACAAAAATAGTAATATTAATAGTTATAGCAACAAACAACAATCACTGCAATAAAAGGAAAAAAAATCTCGTCTATGAATTAATTAGTGCAAAGATCGTTTGTGTCATTTGTTGTTTGACTTTCGCTTTTTTTCTATTTTTTTTTTTGCGCTTTTATGCCACGCGGGGGAAAAACTAAATGTTTAGTCTTTCTAGCAAAAATAGCCTTAGCAATAGCAATGGCAACGGCAACAGTTACGGCAACAACAATAACAACAACAATAATAATATTTAAATAAAAAAAACTCAATTTAGTCAAATTGCGCATTTTGATTTATTATTGTTGCCCTTTCTTCCAACTAACTGTCCGCTTTTACTTACTCCTTCTTTCCCTTATATTTTACCTTCGTCTTCTCCATCTTTTATTTACTCACTCCCTGTCTCTCTGTTTTTCTGTCTCTCTCTCTCTGTGCCTTTCTCTTCAAATATCCTGTACTCTGTCATTGCACTATTCTTTCCATTATTATTTGCACTTTTCCATTTTCTACAATTCAGGAAATATCTCGTATATTTTAAAATGAAAACAAACCAAAAGTAAAAAAATAAATAAATGAAAAAAGGAACTTGGAAGAAAAAGTGCCAAAATAAATGCCAAAAAAAAACCGTAGAAACAAGATGAATGGAATACGAAGTAAAATAGCGAAACAACAAGAACGGCAACAATGACAATAACAATAGGGAGAATAAATCACTTGAAATCATTCGATTGTTAATTTGTTCGATTCATCATCATATGCATTATCATCTGCATCATCATTGTCATCATAATTATCATTATCATAATCATCTGAATCATCATTAAATTTAAAAAATATAATAAATAAAATAAAGACAAAAAAGACAAGCAAGGCCAATGTTGATTGAGTGTGCCCTTTGTCTTATGAAAACGTCACAAATGATTATTTTGCTCACATTATGCTAACATTATGCTAACATTTTCAATTCAATATCAACGTTATTTGTTACGTATACGACCCGATTTCAATATTTGTATTTTCCTATTTCCATTCTATTCAATTTTATTTTATTACTCATGTGTTTGTGTTTGGTTTTTGTAACTAATTTAAGCACAC
>JAKKIB010000176.1:655000-900000 GCA_023089585.1 Melophagus ovinus
GCCGTACGCGGTAAACGTACAAAAAAAGATATCAACTTTCAATTTCGCAGAAACATTAAAAGTTCTTATATATTGGTGCATATTGAAAATGGGTCTAATTAATCAAAAAACACGCCCACAGTATAACATAAACTTAGAGCATCTTTTTTTTCAAGCAAAAATGTGTAATTTTTCGCTCATAACTTAAAAACTGAAGCAGATAAAAAGTTAAAATTTTGTACAAATATTAAGGCCATTATTCTACAGTGTTTATATGAAAATCGTAAAAATCGGCTATACCCCATCAAAATTATACAAGTTATATATCTGTACCATAAATCATGAATAAATAAAATATGAAATGTTGACTGGGTGATGGGTATCTAAAATTTCGTCCCAGCCAAATATAACTATCTTACTTTATTTTAGAGTGTATGATATTTACTAGATGGCACTGGCCACGCCTTTTTATATATGTGTATGTATATGTATTTTATGTAAAAACATTTATTATGATTAATTTAGGTGCTTTTTTGATACCATTCATGGTGATGTTGGTGCTAGAAGGTATACCATTATTTCTTATTGAATTGGGCATTGGTCAACGTATGCGTTTAGGTGCATTAGGTGTATGGAATACTATACATCCGTGGCTGGGTGGTATCGGTATCTCATCATGTATAGTGACACTATTTGTTGCCCTCTATTACAACGTCATTATCACATGGGTTTTCTTTTATCTGTTCAATAGCTTTCGCGTAAGTATAACGTACTCTAAAATATTATATAAATCTGGAGACTTTATCAAAAAATTTCTATTCTAATCATTCGATATTCTATACCTCTAAATATATCATTGCTATATAAGGCTCTGAATACCTTAAGACGACTTCATTTTATACAAAATCTTTAGCTGGGTAGTCAATTCACTCAATGAACAATGGTTTTTATGGTTTTGTTTTATGCAAGTACGCTTGAAGTGTTCCATGTGGCATTCATTAGCATAGGGCACATTTCAAAATTATCCTTTTCATAGATATCATAGTGACTCATTTTCATACAAATGAATAATGATGGATTTCCCATGGTATAAAGTTTCTTAAACTTACTATTTGGCAGTAACAAAATATTTTCGCTTTTAAACATTAATTGCCATACAAGATTCAGTTGTACCCATTACCAAAAAAAAAAAAAATCAATAAATAAATAAATAAATAGTCATCGAAATACCTGTAACTTATATTCTGTCATTCTTGCCATCTTATAAAATGTAAGCATATATTGCTGGAAAGTTTAATAGAATCTAGAAATCATAGAAAGAAGCAAACTTTTATTGGAAATCCATACAGTTAGTTCAGTTCAGTTAGACTTAGAGACCTATAAGAATAATTTTTTAATTATTTCATGAAATCGTTCAATGTATTTTTTGTGATTTTTTTATAATTTTCATTTCATTTTAATTAAAGTATCCTCTGCCATGGGCTTCCTGCCCTACAAATGGTACTGGGACTATAGTGGAAGAGTGTGCACGTTCTTCAGAGACAGCTTACTTTTGGTATCGTACAACATTAGATGCCGCACCATCTATGGCAGAGCCCGGCGGTCTAAAATGGTGGATTGTTTTGTGCCTTTTACTTTCATGGACAATTGTTTTCTTTATTGTAATGAAAGGTATACAAAGTTCGGGCAAAGTTGTATACTTTACATCCCTATTTCCTTATATTGTTCTAACAATATTCTTTGTGCGTGGCATAACATTGCGAGGTGCCAGTGCTGGCCTAATGCATATGTACACACCGAAAGTGGAAAAATTAAGTGAACCAACTGTATGGTTAGATGCTGCCACACAAGTATTCTATTCATTCGGTTTGGCTTTCGGTTCATTGATAGCCTTCGGCAGTTATAATACACCAAAAAATAATTGTGTACGCGATGTTTTACTTGTATCCGTTTGTAATGCAATCACTGCAATTTATGCCAGTGTTGTAATATTTGCCATATTAGGTTTTAAGGCCACAGTTAATGTGGATCGTTGCATTGAATTGTAAGTAAATTAACAACAAATATCATCTTTTGGATTTTGTTCTTTTTTGGTTTTTGTTTGTTTGCTTTTTTGTTTTTTTTTTCTTTAAATTTTTTTTAGATCACATCACAATAGAATCTATTAAATAATTTTTATTTCATTTTAGAGAATATTGTTGTATTTTTGTAAAACATTATTAGAACTCGATCTTCGGAAATAAAGTATAAGGTATAAATTTTCAAAATGAAATGCAGACTTTTATAAGTATATGTAGAATATTGCTGAATCAAAGCTAAATAAAATTTAAGTAAAAATTATCGATAGATATTAGAAAAGTTTGTTAAGAATTTCTGTTAAAATTTTATTAAGGTATAATATACGGCAAGAGATATTGGAGATTTAACTCTCCAAATGAAATTATTTGCAATAAATGAGATCACATCTGTTAGAATATTGATAAATAGATCAATCTATCAGCATAAAAAATTTAGATGAATTTTTAAAAGATTTTACATATAGACGTTTATTAGAACCAAATGGACCAAATGAACCAAATGGACCAAATGACATAAGAACAATCGCTCTTGAATGCTCAAGCATCACATTCATGTGATCTTTACTCATCAATTCATCAGTTTAATGAGAATTTGTTGTTAGAAGAGGAAATGTTGTACTCTAGTCCTGGCATATGATGGATGTTCGAAACTTGAAAAAGTTCATAAATTGGCTTCAAATAAAATATTGTCACTATGAATAGACATAAATAATTACATTTATTCATATATAAATATAAAATAAAATATTTTTCCTTTTTTTAGATGTGATTTATTAAATTAATCGTAGTAGATTTTTAAGAAGCGCAAGTTCTTATATTATTTGTTTTCCAGAAATAAGGAAATTTTAGTTAAGCACTCATTTTTACCAAATAAAAATGTTACATTGATTAAATATGAAGAAGTCATGGCCACCATAAATAATACCGAAGCAGAATTGCTTGCATTGGAAGAGTGTAGTCTATCAACTCAATTGGATAATGTAAGTTATCATAAATGGATTATTGGTAGTTAATATGAATTAATTATTTAATTAAATTATAATATGAAATATATGGAATAGGCAGCTGAAGGTACTGGGCTAGCATTCATTGTTTTTACTCAAGCCATTGTGGAATTGCCGGGTGCACCATTCTGGGCAGTATTATTCTTTACAATGTTATTATCATTGGGCTTGGGATCACAGATTGGCATACTCGAGGGCATGCTGTGCACACTGTTTGACATCGATATTATTAAGCGGGTTAAGAAACAACATGTGACTGGAGTGGTGTGTCTTTTCTGCTTCATTGTCGGTTTCATCTTCTGTACAGGTGCTGGCGAATATTGGCTAAAGATGTTTGACTCCTTTGCTGGTACAATCGGTCTGGTGGTTGTGGCACTTATGGAAATGATATCAGTCGTCTATATCTATGGTCATGAAAGGTCTCTTCCATATGCATATATTTTATTATACGATTAGAATTAGCATTCGTAATCATGATGAAAGCAAATTATTATTATTATTATTATTGTTCCTTTATAGATTTACTGAAGACATATATCAAATGACTGGATATCGGCCAGGTATATATTGGCAGCTAACTTGGCGTTATATTGGTCCAGCGATTATGTGCTGCATATTAGTTTCGTCGGTGATATTCATGATCATGAAAAATCCCACATATGGTGCATGGAACGGAGAATTGGTAAGAATAATCATTCCTTCAATTTTTTTTTCTTTCATTATTCAATTCTTGCTTGGCCCTTAAGAAACGTTGAGCAAGAATTCTTCGTTGTGTTTTTTTTTTTTTTTTTTTTTTTGGAATAAACGACCATATTTTATTTGATGTTTTAGGGTATTGTCGAACAAACTAATTATCCGCCCTGGGTTATGGGAATTGCATTAGCAATGATACTTGCTGGCGTCCTACCCATGCCTATAGTGTTCCTAATGCGTAGCTTCCAATGTTTGAAAGTTGATTTGGATATACATCAAGGTTCAATTCGAAGAAATGAAACGACCGCTTCCACCAAAGAGATGATTGATAATGATGATGAGGTAACTAAAAAAATATATAAAAAATAATTGAAAAGTTTTTCTCAGAATTTTGGTTGCATTAAATTTCATTTTCGTTATATATAAATGAATTATATTGTTTAGTTTTTTAATAGATTATAATCATCGCCAATAAATTCATTTTACATTTCTTATTTCACATGTTTTTGCTTCATAGCATTTAATTCACATGATCATGATCATTCTACTTGAAAGTAGCACAGTGTTTCATATGAAATGTCACAATATCAACACATTCTTTTTTTCTTCATTGGTTTTTTTATAATTGCCATAAAAATTTATAAAATTTATTTGAATTGTTTTTTGGATTGTGCAAAGTTTTCAAAGCAAATTTTCTCCTGCTTGTACAGCTGGAAAGACGTTATGATTGAGAGAACAAACAAACGAGCTTCATTTAATTATTATGGCACAAAACGGACACAGATCTCTTTTTTAGACAAATCTTTAAAAAAAATCGTTAATCATTAATCATTAATCGCAATTAATTTCATCGATTTTTACATTTTTTCCCCCTAACTCAATATCGTTTAATCAAGCAAAAATGTAAAGCGTACCATTCTGGCATAACTGATGCACATTACGGCCATGTTTATAATTGTTGCATAATTTATACAAAAATTTTTATTGCACATATCCAGAATACTTAACCCATAAATCTAGATATATCTAATAATGTCTGTCCTTTTATTTACTGCCATGAACATTGATATTTTCTTATCGATATGTTAAAAATTTTCGCAGGAATAAATCGAATTTACCCAAAAAATAATGCGTTGTATTAACAATAATAAAAAAAAATCTGCTTAGTTTTTTCTTCATTAAATCAAATTAAAAAAAGGTCAAAACGTATCGTATTGTTAAAAAATTGTGACAAAATATTCGATTATTCAAAATGTTTACCCAGCACTCTCTGTAAAATAGCATCATCCTTCATTTAATTGCTTTTATTACGTTTTATTTTGTTTTACATTTTTCAATTCATTTAACGTTCATTCTAATGAAATATTTCCATCCATTTTTATTACTAATTTTATATAATAATTTATGTATTGTTAACACAAAAAAAAAAAAACAAAACAAATTAAAACAAAACAAAATATAACAAAATTAACAAATTTACTAAACAAACAACAATAAATAGATTGTGAGTCCGGATATGCCACCACATGATTCTATAGCTGCGACACGTTTCACAATTGGTGATTTTGAAGTAAGTTTAACAAACATCATAACAATAAAAATAATAACAAAAATATCTGAATTAAAATAAAAACTTACATTGATCTTATGAACTTTCAAATAAATTGAATGTTTAACAAATCGAAAATAATTAAATTCATAATTTTTTATATGTTTTACTTTAAAGAAATTTAAGTCCGAAAATTATGACCATGTTCGAAGTTATTTCATCAAACTTATCAAATACAAAAATTTAAACAATCAAATTTATGCATTTATGCTATTTATAAAAAGCGTTATTACAAAATTACAATTCAAATTTATTCGTTATTATTAATTAAGATTTAATCAAATTGAAATTGAGGGAATTCAAATGAAAACAATAAATATGTTAGAAAATCCTCATTTTATAACCAACATCCAGAGATTGTAGATGTATTAATTTTGTTATTACATTTGTACATTCGTATAAATTTGATCAGCATCAAATTTTGTATCGATATAACAATGTCCGTATGTCTGTCCATCCAACCTTTTAACATTTTTTCGGTCGCTAGACAAAACATATCAACCTCAAATTTGGTAGAAGGAATATTAGAAATTCATGTACATTGGCTGATATTGAAAATGAGCAAAATCGATTCAAGGATATGTCCATGGTTAAAATTTTTTTTTATATTTTTTTTTTTTTGTTAACTCAAATTTTGTTGGTTATTTTGCTCATTATTCGCAAACAGCAAATGGTAGAAACTTGTGTGCAAATATTAAGATTATTAGTCCACAATGTCATGCCTACTTAAAATTATACAATACTTGATTTTTTGAAGTGTTTATATTTTCATTTTCTATCTGTTACTCAAAAAGTGAAACATGCTCTGAATAGAACTGTTCTCAGGAACTTTATATTTTATATTTGAAAGTTCATAATTCAAATTTCATATACTGAAATTTTTTAATATTAACATATCAAAATGATAATTTTCAATGGATGATTTAGATATTAATGTTCTCCATCATCGTCTATTGAATTTTTTTTATGCTTGTTATAATGCGAATCGTTATTATTCTTTGCAAATTCTAAATTTCTCTCAATTGTGTGTGCAATTAAATTTCCGGGTTTCACAAGTGAATAACATTGTTTATATATATTCGATCGATAAAATACAATCATACAAACAATTAATATCGAATAAACTTTTGAATAAGCACAATTAAATAATAAAGCTACGCTTTGCCTAAAAAATATTAAAAAAGGTACGCGAGAAACAAACTTCTAATATTTCCATTCAACAAAATAACCGCGACATTAGAATTTTATTGTATAAACGATAATACTGAAATTGAATCTATTGCAGTTTTTATATTCCGTATATGTGATATCTTCTCTAAGTTTCATTTTCTAATCGAAAAATAAACGCTTCGATTAAGCTACATTTTAACAATTTCCAAAAAGTCTAAAATTGATTTAATGAAAGTTTTCAAGTAAAAAATATATTTTTCAAATATTATTCATAAAAATAACGAAATGTTACATTTCATATGAGAGATTGAAACGAAAAATCTTAAAACACCAAAGAATAAAAAATAAAATAAAATAAAATAAAATAAAATAAATTAAATAAAATGAAATTAAAATAATAAAAGCACGAAAATTTGGTTGCACATTAATAATACCAGAAAAAAGGAAAAGAAAAAAATAGAACAAAAAAAAAAGGAAATCGTTTGCCATAATAAGAGTGGTACTTATATAATCTACCTACACGATTGTCAATCTGTTTGTCTGTCAGTCTATTTGTCTGTCTATCTGTCTGTCTATCTATCTAACAATCTGTTTGTGTGATGATGATTTTTCAAAAATTTTTTTTTACTAATGCCAACATTTTTATTTTGTCCGTTTTTTTTTATGGGAAAAAAAAAATAAAATTATATAAAAATTTTATATAACATTGAAAATAATAATAGCGAGAATAATAACTAATTAATTTTGCATAATATTTTTTATGACATTCTTCTCAATTTCTCCTTTTTCTCATTTAGAATTAATTTGCATAAAAAAATTATTTTAAAAAGTCTTAAATAAATGAAATAAGCAAATAAAAACGAAATGAAAAATAAAACAATAAAAATGAAAAAAAAAAGAAAAAACAAATTTACATACATCAAATCAAAATGGACGAAAAACAGAGATAAAAAAAAGTTTCAAAAAATTATGAAAATATTAATAATAATTTGTTAAAATTGAAACGAAAAATATAAATTATTTGTAAATGTGGTAGAATGTATCGCCAAAATTTAAAATAGTTACCTCTGTTCAACTGAAACAATATTATCAATTAATTATAGTTTAAAAATTATGCTAACACAAACACATTACATACATACAAACCATTTTAATATTAATTCAATTAATTAAAGAGAGAAAGCAATCAAAAAATGAAAATCAAAAAATTAATAAAGCAAAAGAAAAGAAAAAAAAAATGGCGCTAGCGAAAATACTTGTAATTATGATAATTATTATTCAAATGGAATATTTGATACTTTCTCTTCATCCTTTCCCCCCCTCCCCTAACCCATAATCTGCCGGCACCCTACCATTCGTCCAACAAGATAGTCCAAGATCATCCAAAAAAAAAAAAAAATACCAAAAAAAAAAAAAAACAGGAAAAAAGTGAAACAAAATTAACAAACATTTCCAATTGAATTAAATGTAAAAATTAGTAAATAAAAGCTTAGTAATTGAAGAGTTTTGAATTCTAAATTATGTTAAAATTAAATTAATTAAAATATGCAAGTGGTTGAAAATTTCATCTAACAAAATGGCGCAAAGGACGTAACTTTCATAAACACACCAAAATGGAATTAATCGTTAATATAAATGTGCAAATAAATGTGAAGCGACATAAAGCGGCATACAAATTTCCATTATATTAAGGATAAGGAAAGGAGGATACATTCATTCATTCATTCATTCATTCATTCATTCATTCATTCATTCATTCATTCATTCAAAGCGCCTGAAAAAATTTTATATAAAAGAGAGCATTAGAGCATCAGAAGAAAATAAAAAGTGAAGAAATGGAAGTTAAGGAGTGGAAACGTACTCTTATACCATCGGAAAGTTGACATAGAAATATTTTTTTATGTGATATTTGAAAAAAATTTGTGCTAAACAAAAAACAAAAAAAAAAAACAATCCTTAGAAAAGACAAAATGTGTGATTAATTAATTGATTGAATGAACATTTAGCCATGGCACAATATAACAATTAATCTCAACGGATTCCATGAATCAATGTTCTACATTTAACAAAAATTCATTTGTATGTTTTTCGATTTTGTTTTTGGCTTTTTGGTTTTTTTTTTTTTTGATATTTTTTTAAATTATGATATTGCTGTAATTGATTAATAATGATGCCAAGATATTAATGGATAAATTAGATGAACAAATCTAAGGAAGAATTCAGGTAACAGAATTTAAATATAAATTAAATGTATTTCCACAATAAAACTCCTTTAAAAGTTTCACAATTTCTCTCTCTCTACCTTTTTGTTTTTGTTTTTATTTTTGGTACCACAAAGTTTGGCCAATTTTTACTATTTTTATTTTTTTTTTATTTTTGTTTTGTACAAAATTCATCATTCAAATCATTAACCATAAAATTGTAAAGTCTTTAAAAGTAATCAAACTTTTAAACTGTTTAATGTAACGTTATATTACGTTACATTACATTACGTTACGTTACGTTACATTACGTTACGTTACATTACGTTACGTTACGTAATTACGTTACATTACGTTACATTACGTTACGTTACATTACGTTACGTTACGTTACGTTACATTACGTTACGTTACGTTACGTTACGTTACGTTACATTACATTACGTTACGTTACGTTACATTACGTTACGTTACATTACAAAAAAATGGGTAAAAATGTTGCATAAATATACGATCGTTAAATCGATTATTGCATTGTCCATAGACGTTTAATAAAATGAACAGCGCGAAATTTACGATTTTCTTTTTTTATTTTTTTTTTTATTTTTGAAATTCTAAAGCGTAAAGCTTGATAGATTTATTTTCAACACGTGAAACTCTCAATCTCATTACCAAATGTTTCTTAATATTATACTAAATCACAATAGATTCTAATTTAAACAAATATTACAAAAATCTATAAGATTTTTTTTTGTAAAGAAATGCGCTATTTTTATTGAAAAATTTTTATATAAAATTGATCGAAACTTTACTTGCCATAACTATTTATGAGATTTCATTCAGCCTCATAAATATGAGTGTATATGATGAAATTTTAAGTGAATGGACAAACGGCTATATTTATAGCATACCATCAAGGCGTAATTATTTAAAATTTGTAATATCGTTTCAAGAGCAAGTGTACATGCCATACTAACTATTCACGATATTTATTCTTTTTAGCTATCGAATTTGAAAACTGTCAACTTGATTAAACATCGGAGTCTTAGTTAAACATGTTTCGCAACAATTTATGGCTTTCAAGTTATACTTAAGTAGCAAGGCCCTATATCAAAAATTTAAATCAATTTTATTGTGCTTACAAGTCCATTATAAACTGTATCATATAATTAAAGAGAATGTGAGCCATGTAAAATATAATCATTTTAAGAAATGATTATACTCTACAGTTAATGTATTTATAAAAAAAATCCACTGATCTAATTGAATCGACTTTTCCAACACCTTTCAAGATTTTCTTTCTAATGTTGACAACTAGACATCACCATCGCTTTTTAATTTTCTATGGCACCGAATTAATAAAAAATGAAAAAATGCCTGGATATTAAGATACGGATTTAAATCGTTCAATCTAAGTTTATATCTTATCAATTCACATTTTTGAATGAATGCCACTTTATTGGCATCATTTTTATATCCATCATTTAACCCAAGAAATTGGCAGATGAATAAAATGAAATCAATTTTGTCGTAATGTTTACAGTGCCCAGACTCTAAAAGACAGCATCGCAGAATCGATTTATCTATGTCTGTTTGTCTGTTTGTCTGTTTGTCTGGGGATAAGTGTGTTGCTGGCACACTGCTGGTTATAAAATTTTACATATTAAGCGTAATTTTGGCAAATGGGTTAAATCAGTCCATGTAAATGGAAAAAATGTAAAGATTTATTTTTTATAGCAAAATTTGATAATTTTTTGTTAATAACATGAAAACTAAAACAGTTGGCAAACTGAATTTTTGTATAAAATTTAAAATTGTTATTCTAGAATGTCTATATAAAAAAAAATCATGTAAATATGCCACGCCCATAAAAAATTCTACAAATTAAAAAATTCAAATTATCTGTCTGTAAAATATCAAGTAATATCTAAATGATGGAGAGCCCAAGATTTAGCTTCAGCTAAATTTTAGAGCGTCCAAATATAACTTTTTTAATTGTGCATTAATTACATTGGATTTTGTTAAAATGTTTTAATTAAATTTTATTATTATGCGTTGCATGTATATAAATATTTTCTTTGTTTAGCATCATTTAATCATGTAAATATAAATCTAAGTTGTATTTAAATTGTTTTATTTGTTGTTTGTATGATTTGTAATTGTTTCTTATCATGTAAATTTTATTAAAAATGTATTCTAAATAGTGCTCGATACTATCTCATGATTTTATTATATCGAGAATTTATAGTAAATGCCATATTTCGCCAGTCAGGTACAGTAAAAGTAGAATTGAACAAAAATAACGTCACATTACGTTACGTTACATTACGTTATATTACGTTACGTTACGTTATATTACGTTACATCACATTACATTACTTTACATTACATTACGTTACGTTACGTTACATTACATTACGTTACGTTACATTACGTTACATTACATTACGTTACGTTACGTTACATTACGTTACATTACATTACGTTACATTACGTTACGTTACAAGACGTTACGTTACATTACGTTATGTTACGTTACGTTACGTTACGTTACGTTACGTTACGTTACGTTACGTTACTTTACGTTACGTTACGTTACGTTACGCTACATTACGTTACGTTACATTACGTTACAAGACGTTACGTTACGTTATATTACGTTACAAGACGTTACGTTACATTACGTTACAAGACGTTACGTTACATTACGTTACATTACATTACTTTACGTAAAGGTGATGCTTTTAAATTTTGTATTACATTGAATTTAAAACAATTCAATTTTGTATAATTTCGATGCATGCTTTCTACATTCTATATCATTTAATTATAAATTTATACCAAGATAATTATAAATTTTAGATGGATATAGATAAAATTTGGAAGAATTTGAGATACAACTTGCCTTTTAATACATCAATTAATTCAAAATAATGAACTAATTTAATTGAAATCTTTAAATAAAATTAAATCTGTCCGTTTATCTGTCTGTTGGTGGTACCATTTGAAACATTTAAAATTTGGACATTTAAAATTTTAGACAATTACTTCCCATATAATGGGACAAACTCATACTTCCCATATAACTATGACAAATATTTACAATTTTGAATAATTTTTCTTCAAAGCCAATCAAGCTAAAATTGCTATTTAATATTGCAAATGAAATCCATAGTGGCGACTATTATCACTTTTGTTACCCTTATTGGCTCAAGTAAAAAACTTTTCAAATAACTTGAAAAATACAATTTTCGTTAATTTCTTAAACTCCAAAAGTCACAAACTTTCTCAATTTTATTATTTGATTTAAACAAATTGATCCAACGACTATGGCATTTTAATTTATTATAAAACAATATTTAATAAATTCGTATTTACATTTCTCAATAGGTTGATGATATCGATTTTAATAGTCCCATTTTGGGTGGCCATATCAAAATGCATAGCGATATTTTCGATAATGATGATGATAATAACAACAACACTAACAAGAACGATAATAATAACCATGATGATGATGATAACGATGATGATGATGATAATGATGATAGGGATGATGATGATGATGATAATGATGATGATGATAGGCCAGTTACTATGCGTACAAATAATAAAATTAGAAATCATTTAGTTGTACCAAAATTACGGAAACCATTCACAATGGAAGTATTCGATATGTAAAATTATATAGCATAGTTATCTAACTGTATATTTATCACCTCCATATATATATATATATATATATATATATATATATATATATATATTTCTATACAAATGTATATCATAATATTTTATAGTACTAATAATTAATATTGATCAATTCTGTTATAACTGTTAACTGTTAATGCGTTTGGTTTTTTCCTTCTCAACCTCTCAATACCACAAAACTTATCCGACAAAAAAAGGAAATAGATGATTCATTTTAGATTTTTTGTTTCTTGTCAAAAGCCAATAATTTTATATTCTTACGTAACAATCATCTGAAAAAAATTTTCCTCTGTTTATGGTTTTATGGCCTAAATATTTATTCGAATCTATCGAATCATTTTTTCGATCATATAAATAGTTTATTTTGATATTAATTTTTATACCCAACATCCAGAAGTTTTGAGTATATTCACTTTGCCATTATGTTTGTAACACTTAGAAAGAGGCATCGCAGATCCTATAAAATATATATATTCTTGGTCTTCATCAAATTCTGAATGTCTTTAGATATACCTGTCGGTTTAGGCGTCAGTGTGTATGTCTGTTGTAAACATTGTCCAAGTTGTAAAATTTCAGATATCAAGCTTAAATTGAACAGAATTATTGTAAGTTCTTGCAGCCAGGCTGATATTGAAAATGGGCAAAATTACTAAAAGAACACGCCCACATACAAAATGAAACCACTTCGCTTTTTCTAAGTAGAATTTAGTGGTTCTTTGCTCATCATTTGGAAACTGCAAAAGATGGAAAGCTAAAATTTTGCATAAATAGGTAGGGTATTTGACCATTGGACAATATCTGTCCAAACCACATTCAAATCGGTTACATTTACATAAACCTATATCCAATAACAAATTTAAATTTTTTTATGCTTATATTTTCAATTTACTCCTAAAAAAATTTAAACAGATTCTGAATCGTAATATCATGGTGTCTGGTTGCTGGGTATCCAAAATTTGGCCCTTTACTTATTTTATTTTCTTATTATGTGATATTTACTTCAGCTAATAAGCTCAAAAAAGGAAAAAAAAATCCTTCATGTAATTACAAATTGTAATGGAGAGCACATGGGCCTAATCCATAAATGTATTACACCTAAATTGTACAAAAATATGGAATAGTGGTTATTGGAATTTGTTGAGAACAAATGAAACGCATAGAGTTAAATGTTAGTACAGAATAAATGAGAGTACCAATAAAATACTCGTTAAGTAACATGGAATTGTAATGCATTGTATTGTAAAATCCTACAGAACGTGTTTTATTCATTTAATTACAAATTATTAGATTAATTAAGACATATATAAATTTTTGTGTAATTATTTGTATACTTAGGTGAAAGGTGAAAGCAAAAACAAAAAAAAAAAATTTTAAAAAAAAACTGAAAAATTCTCAAAAACAAAAAAATTTTATTAGAGAAAATAAAAACAAAAAAAATTAAAAGAAAATGAAAATGAAAATGCAAAAAAAAACTTATAAAAGAATAAAAATAGAAAACACTGCTGTGAATAGTTTTTAGAAATTATAATCATATTGTATAAAGAAAACCATTGTAAACATAAATTAAGTGACATTGTTAAATAATTTTATGCAAAAATTTATTAAAATTAATTACCTTAAATATGACCAGACTGACAGTATTAATGACAAAAACGAAAACGAAAACAAAACCAAAAAAAAAAAATTTTAATTAAAAAAAAATTTTAAAAAATTTTTAAAAAATTTAAAAAAATTATATATATAAATATATAAATATTAGCATACGTTATAATCATCGATATTTTCATATAAAAATTATTTAACTTTTCTTGTAAATTTTTTATTAACGCTTCTTAATTTTGACTTTTAATTTGCGTGTGTCTTACATTTTTTTTTTTTTGGTCTTTTGATTTTCTCAATTTTTTTTTTTTATTCACTAAGCCCGTTATTTAGAAATTTTATAGTAAGAATCATTAATATAAAAAAATTTCTACAGAGAATCCCTTTGAACTGTAAACTGTAAATGGCATCATAAAATTTTAATTATTTTCATTTCTTTAAGTATCCATTTAAAGATATCGCTTATGAGTTTAATGGATGCTTCAAAATTTTTTAAGAATTTGCCTTATTTATTTATTTATTCGAATATTTTCAATTCAGAAAGCAATTTTAATCGGTTAAAAAGGGGGCCACCTTTAACTCTAAATTGGAAATATTTCCATTTTGTTAGGTATAAATTTCTCTTTTTTTATTTATTTTATGAGTTCACCAATTTGAAGAAAATTTGTAACAATATTGAATTGGCCATGTCTATTAATCTTCAATCAAAATTAAGCCAAAATAATTTCATTAGATTTTTTTCTATTAAATTGATTTTAATGTAGTTATATTCTGGGCCTCTATTGAAGAAGTTCCACTGAATTATAGCTAATGCCAACATGGGCCTGGAATGAATGGGCCTACCTGTATCTGCAACAATTCATACCATAATTTTAATAAAAATTTTATTTATTACATGATTTTATAATCAAAAGAATGATGGACTGGCATCGATGGCTGGCATCGAATAATTCATCGAATAACATATTTGTGACATGGCAAAATTTATGGATCGACAACAAAATTTGAACAAACGAAACAAAAAAAAAACTTATCGCTTATATATTTTTTAAATATTCTCCATATTTTTAATCACAATTCCTCAATCTCTTCAATCTTGTTATTTTAAGTGAGTTCTTACAAAATGCTCGACTTTTTTTTATCTCATTAACGATCATAAGCGATTTTATAATTTGCTTTCACTTGCATTTTCCTTATTTTAATTTATGATTTTTTTTTTTTTTCTATCTATGTGATGAATGTGTGTATGTACAACCAATTACAAGACAATAAATCTAAATGAATGAAAATGGGGAATGATAAATTTTTAGAAAGTGTACGAATATGACCGCATAGATTCTTAAGGAATAACTTTATTCGCAATATCGCTTGTTATATATTTCTTTTTTTTTTTTTTTTGTTTATTGGTTTTCTTATGTAGATTTACTTATCATCACACTGTACGTACTTACATACGATCGTATTATAAATAAATATTCTCTTAGATGTTGCATTGTGTTATGTTAAGTTGTATACATTACATTAAGTTACGTTATGCTCTTCTTTATGTTAATCAAAAAAAAAAAAAAAAAAACAAAAGAGAGAGAAAGAAAAAAAGAAAACAATAAGAAGAAGAAAATAAATAAAAACAATAAAATTTTATTGAGATATATTTATGTAAAAAATTAATGAAATTATACGAATAAAATTTTCACCTTTAAAAAGAGTGATTGTATTAAACCACAAAAAGCGAGCGTTTTTAATTTCATTTTGATTAAAATGGAAAAAATTTAACATCTATGCTAAACTTGTAAATGGTTAAATGCAACTGACGCCTCAGCAGCATAATGAAACATTTTTGTAGGGGTCACAATTTATTTAAGATTGTTACAACAGAATGTCAGCTGAAATAGTGTTTTGCTCGTTTTATGTTCTGGAAATTTCCATAGGGAAAATGCATGTTGGTCTAGCCAATCATTTACAAAAAAAAAGCCCTTTATAACATAAAAAATATAACATAACTTAAATAAATTCTTCTTGTTACAAAAATATGCACTCTCTATCTTAATCGAGACTCACAATCACTCAAGAGAGCAAACAACCAGTACCAACCGAAATAGATTGGTTGCTAGACTTTAAGCGATACTTGTACTAGACTTGAATTTATCAATGTTTATAAACAAATCTCATACATTTCCCTCTTTATGAACAAGTTTACGCAACATAAATATTTATTTCCTTCTCTTCAACATTTTATTTATTCCCTATTTCAGCTTATGAGTATTGTATAATGTTTTTACACATTTATATGAAAAATATAAAGTGAACCATATGAAATCATATTAAATTCATTTATTATAAACATTTTATTATTAATTTCAATTATTCTTGCAAATTTGCGCAAAACCTGGTGTATATAAAAGGCGCCATCTCGTGGCAGTATATAAAAATGAATCATGTGAGCATGGACTTTAGTAGGATATCATCTAGATTTCAAATTTAATTAGGCAAAATGTATAATAATAATAATAACAATAACTATTATAGCAACAATAAATTACAACAACAACAACATCAGCCGCAGCATCAGCAAAAACAAATATTGCTACAACAATAACAAATACGGTTACAATAACAACAATAACAAATAGCACGGCACGCCTAACGCTTAACGCATAACGCATAACGCTTACCGCATTATGCATAACGCATAACTCCTATTGCATGACGTGTTAAAGATGGCGCTTACCGCATGACGCTTACTACAGAGAGTCTTTGCTTTATCCATTACTCTACTTTCTACCATATCATCATTTTCCCTTTCTCTGTCTTTCTCTCTCTCACTCTTTGTCATTGAGTACTTTACCAGAGAGTACAACAGGTTTTGTACTCTCAAGTTTGGTGTACTCTTATTTGTCAATGTTACTACGCATGTGCATGCGCATTAAAAAACATTAACACATTCATATAAATTACTGTCAATGCATAGGCATATATATATATGTGTGCGTGTGTGTCCTGTGTATATATAGATTTTATTGTTTCATGTGGTCAAAGGAAAATTTATATTTTATTACTTTGTCGTATTACTTTATCTATAAATGCCGACAAAGAGACAGAGAGAGAAAAAGTGAAAGAGAGAGTGATAGTGAATAATAAAGTAGTATTTGTACTACATGTGGGTGTAACATTTACGAAATGAATTTCATCCATCACTAACTAACTATCGAACATTCATTGTGCACAAGTAAATGCCTGCCTGCCAATCTACAATAGAGTTTCACAACATCAAAATACAATAAAGTACTATAAACAACAACAAACAACAACGAACAAGAGGGAAAGGAAAAGTTATGTAGAAAATTTAATGGCGACATGATATTATGATGATCATCATCATTAACATCATTATCATTAAGATTAACATTATCATTATTATCATTAGCATGAAAGTGATTATGAAAGTGATGTTGATGTGAAAATAAGTTATGAAAAGATGCTTGTAGCACGATCAGTAACAACTTTTGCTTGATGTTGTGCACATCAATGCGGTAAATGATTGAAGAAGAGTTCCTAAAGTAATAAAATTAAAAATAAAAGTGCTCAACATACAAATACAAATATAAAAATTAAATGAACGATACATTTTGTTAAATTGTTGCGATCAGCCATTAAGGAATTTTTTTTAAAATAATTTAATCGCTAAAATAACAGTAACAACAAGTAAGAAATAAATTGCAATATAAATTGAAATAAAAGAAAACAAAAAAGAAAAAGAAGAAGAAAAAAAACGAAGAACTAAGAAAGGAGAAGCACGCACATATGAAAGTGAAATATTCAGAAGTCAAACGAAAGATAAAGTTGAAATTTGCTTCTTTTTTTCGTTTTTTTCTTTCGTTTTTTTGTTATTGTTATTATTGTTTTAAGAGGCGTGCGACCTTTAATTTTATACCTTATAATTTTTTTTATTATTATTTGTGCATTGCTCTTCCTGAGTGCTGGCAAATCTTGAGCAAAGAATTATTATTATTTTGAAGAAAGGAAAATTGTTTTTTTTGGTTTTTTTTTGTGAAAATAGAAGCAAGCCAATTTTCATTTAAACATGGTGCTCTCTCAAGCTGCAAAATTATTAACCAAATGGTAAGTTCACATATTTATTGTTGTACATTATAAAATACCTGCATGTATGTGTGTGTGTGCGTGTTATTTGTTATTTTCTACTCCAACTATTGTTTGATCTTTGTCATGCCACAAATACTTCAAGTGATAAAACATTTTATTGGCGCCCTCTATATGAAATGGCCAAAAACTAATAAACTCACAAATAATCTCCGAAATAATTGAAGCTTTTCCTTTTTTTTTGCTTTGCTTTGTTTCGTTTTTGTGCTATGTTTTTTTTCTCCCTTTAAATATACAATTAAATGAATTTATTTTCCTTTGGAAATATACGACCGAGCTTAATTTAACTGTAACCAAGAAAAGCTTTACAATTGTTTACAATGCATTTGTGTTATAATAATGAATAGAAAATTACAATTAATATTTATAAAGCTTATTACATTTCAAATAATAATAACAACAATAACAAGAATAAATAATAACAATAATTTTATTGAAAAATCTTTCAATGTGACAGTTGTGAAAGCATTCTAAGGCGATAATTTTTTTTCTATTCAAATGGGCAGCACTTTTTTCCGTGCACTTTTTTAAAACTTTCAGATATTTTTTTAACTTCATAGATTATTGTATGAATTTAAATTATAGAAATTACGTTTTCTGCATTCAGCTGTTAAATTGCGTTGCAAAATTAATTTTCATCATGCTCATCACAATTTGCTCCCCCCCCCCCCCCCCCCTTTTTTTCCCCTCTACCACCACGCCACCAAAAAAAAACACAAAGAGAAAATTGACAAAAAAAATGGAAACATAAAAAGTAAAGAAAATGGGAAATAAAATGTAAAATAAAAAAAAATTGCTGTGAAATTGTCGATCGATTCATGGGAACAATGGTAAATTTGCTTATAACAGCTACGTAATGTTATAATTGAAGCATGTTCATATGTAAATCATTTCATAGATATATATAGGGACAAAAAAAGTAGGTCCATAGCAAAACTACTGACTTAGCAACAAAGTAAATAAAGCAACAATACAAAGTAAAAGTGAAGCAACAATACAAGAATTTCAAGTAAAAACAAAGAAAAAGCTTGCTTACATATACGAAATTCGAAGCATATTAAATCGTTTCATCGCTAACGTTGTCGCTATCGCCGTCGCTGTTGTTGCTGTTGCTGTTGCTGTTGTTGTTGCGGTTGCCGTCGTCGTTATCGTCGTCATTCAATTGTTCAATTTAACTTTATACAATTTACTTATTATCAGCTTATTCCTCTTTATATTGTTGTTGTCTGTTGTTGCTAATGTTGCTTTTGCTCTTGATGTTGTTACTGTTGCTTATTACTTGTTGCTTATTGCTTTATGTTGTCCCCCAATAAATAGCCTTGAAATCTCGCTTTCAATCTACAATAAACCATCCATTTGATAAAGTTAAACAAGTAACAAAAGAAGAAGAAGAAGAAGAAGAAAAAAAGAGAGAGTAAATGAAAGAAAATGTATGGATGATGATACAAGGAAGTAAAAGAGATGGCATAACATAAGAGAAAATTGAAATGAAATGAAGGAAGAACGAAAACAAAAAAAAACACAAAAAGAGATAAAAGAAAAAACGAAAGTCAAACAAGTTATAGGTGATCATTTAAGATACCCTTAAATGATCATTATTCATGGATAATGGATAGAGCAGCCATTAATTATAACATTTACAAATTATAAGCAAATAGGTCAACAATTTTTTTCTACCTTAAAAAGAAACAGGAAAAGAAATAGCTCCTTTTCTGAAATTAATTTATTGCCAATTTAAACTGAATTGTAGGCGTGACACTTAAACTTATCTCATAGAATTTATCTCGATTTCTTTTACCAGAACCATATTTACATTACATTACATTACAGACAAACGGCCAGACAGACGTACCGGTCAACTGATGGACAAACATTTTGGATGTAAAATTAAGAATATACATAATTTGCAAATGGAACTTTCGAGTATTATGAATGTCAAAATCGCGAAGTCATTTTATCATTAAACTTTACCATTCACAATATATGTTATATATATTAAATTATAGGCGTGGCTATAATCCAATTATCTATATGAGCATTATTCAATCTATGGCTGAGGATGCAAAAGAAAAACTTGTCATCAATAATGGAAGAAAATTTCATTTCGAAAATGTTTGTAATGTCATAATACAATGTAACATAACGTAACATGGGGGCAACCAATCCCGTGAAGCACCTTATCAATCGGGAGTGGGAGTGGCTCATGAGATAAATGATCGTTGGTGAACCTGGCCATCAGGGGGCATCCTAAGTCGCGAGATTTAAGATAGTACCACGGGATCACCGGTTTTGATAAAGCCCAATGTGGTGATATTGAGGTTGGCTTCGTGGGAGCTGTTATGCCCATATCGCGGGCATAGCTTGTTCAAACACATACATGCTTGTCGTGCAGGGTCCCATCTACCGAATAAAATGGGTAACTGGGTAAGCTTATTGGGCTAACCAAAGACAAGAAGTAATAGGAAGGCTTCGAATCTAGATACTAAAAATTATGCCATGTATAAGAGGTGCAATAAAGGCTTTAAATTAGAAGCTAGTCGTGACGGTAACATGTACCGCTAGCGCTCATTTGTACAATTTTTGTACTAAGCAGTTAAGCCTTCACGGCAGGTATGCGTGTAAAACACATATTGAACATAACGTAACATAACGTAACATAACATAACATAACATAACATAACATAACGTAGCTTACAACGTAACATAACGTAACGTAACATAATACATAACTTAACATGTAACATAGTAAATTACATATTTAATAGAATTTACAATCACGGTGAATTGATGCCCATAAAAGGTGATCATACAAATCGATCAATAAGACATCTCCAACTTTATATAGAAATCAATTCAAGTCAATCGGGTAAATTGTAAAAAATATTGCGATATAAATTTGTATAAACTACGACATTTATAAAGCAAACTTTAGATTTAGACTTTAGATTTAGCCATACAAATTTACACAATTAAGGAGTAACAAAGTAAGAATTCAGTTTACGATTTATCTAAAATTTCTCCATGGTCAAATTATAAAGGGCTATTTTTTTGAGAATGTAGTCATTATTTAAATCCATTTAAATTAAAAATTTTGATAACTTTTTAAAAATTAAGAACCAGTCCAGAAAGATTAGTCTAGTCTCTATAATCCAAATCGAAATCTTCTTTCTTCCACAAAATAGATGTATCAAAATTTTTTAAAACTATTTTCTTAACTGTGAAATATATTTCTTGAAAATAATGTTACGCCCATTGATTTTAAAATTTCTAAAAAAATGCTCGTCATATTTTTAAAATGTTTGAATGAATCAATCAAACAAACAGAAAAAATAATTTTCAAAGATGAGATTGATTAGGACGCTGGATGATGTTTACATTTGAATGCAGAAATTCCTTGAAGTATGAATGTCTGAATGTAATAAACATTGCCATGCCCATATTTATATTGCAAAATAAAGGCAAAGACGTAAAATAATCGCAATTTTTCGCTTATCACAATAATTGTAAAACTATTTCTCTCTCTCTCTCCTCTCTCTCTCTCTCTATCGCACCCACCCCTCTTTAAATTATTTGAACCATCCTATCTTCACCTCATCGTACTGATCTGCCCTTTTTAAAATCATCCCTCTTTTTTTGGTATATAACAGAGCTTGGTAAAGAGAATGAGACAGAGAGAGATCAAATGGCGAATTTGAATCTGGTTTTAATCGATTTCATTCTTGCTTATTTTATATTATCTCTAAACTCTTCTGCTTGTTCTTCTTCTATTTATTTGTTTTTTCTTTTTTTCCCTGCTTTGGCTTTAACATGAAAATAATATTTTGAGTAATTAGCATTTTGTGCTTGGTAAAAAAAAGTATTTTGCGTCTCAAATGAGATCAGCACTAAACCTTTTTTTTTTTTTGATAACAACACAATTCGCTGGTTCCTTTATCGTTCTATCAATTTTTTTGACTACGTTTACATTTTCGTTTTCTAATTACTCTCCACTTCTTCTTCTTCTTTCACTTCTTCGTCTATTTTTATTTGCTTCACGTTTTCTTGCCTTTTTTTTTTGGTTTTTGTAATAATGAAATTAAGTTAAATGCATATTTGAATCTTATAAATACAAATTTTTTTAAATAATTATTGAATTACAATAAAATAAATATTAATAATATAAAATAAAATATTAATATAATAATAAAATATAATATATTAATATACAAAAATAATAATAATAATAATAATAATAATAATAATAATAATAATAATAATAATAATAATAATTATAATAATAATAATAATCATCATAATAATCATCATCAAAACAATCAATAAAATGCAATAAAATAAAAAATTTTTGTTGTTGTTCTTTCATGATTTTATTATGATTATTCGTATAATATTTTCGCAATAAAAATATTTCTTATTGTATTTCAAAACTACATGTTATTTCCCTTCTCCTCTTCTCTCATTTTATTTTATTACCTTTGTTTGTTATTTTTTGTTATTCTTTGTTTTTTTAATATATTTCTCCTCTTTTTCTCTTTTTTTCATTTTCTTTTTCGCACCTTTGCCATACGATCACTTAGGCACACACACGATCACAATATGTATATACATATATATATATATATATAAATTGGCGTGTGTATGTATTTATATGCATATGTGTGTGCTTGTAACTATTATCACTGAAAATTGAGTTGGAAACGTTTAATAAATAAAATTGAAATTTTATACTAGAAGAAGCACCACAACGCAAATAATATGAAAAGACAAAGCAAGACACGACAAGACAAGCCCCTCATTTCATTTCAGTTCATTTCATTTCACTATTATTTTGCTTTTTTTTCTTTTCTCTATTCTTCTTCTTCTTTATTTTGTTTTCTTCTTTTTTTTCTTTTTCTAAATTATTTCAGCTATTTTACTTCTTGTTCTTTGTTGTTTTTTTTTGCCTTTTTTTATTTACACATTAATTTCGCATTTTTGTATTCTCTTTATTTGCTTTTAAATATCAACAATAACCTGAAACAACATAAAGAGAAAAATTATAATAATAACTTAAAAAAAAAAAAACTAGAAAAAAAAGCCAAAGCAAAACAAGTCACTATTAAATGAAATCAGTCAGTCAGTCAGTCCGTCAGTCAGCCAATCATGTGTAGCATATTTTGTTATTGTTATTATTATTGCCATGATTTTTATTATGATTAGTCTATTAAAATTATCATCTAAAAAATGATAGTAGATTAGTTTTGTTAAAATGTAGGTTACACTCTACTACACGCCCATTTATCACGTTACCAAACTTTTCAAACCTTTCAGCCCTTTCAAACCTGTCAAACCAAAAACCGAAAAACCCAAAAAACAAATGTAATAAAAAAAAAAGGCCGAGAAGAAGTCAAAAAAATTTTGCTTTTTGATTGAAAAATAGATTTTTTAATAATAAATGGCCATCGCTTCAATTACTTTCAGTTTGTTTTTGATAAATATACTTCTTTTGGTTAAGTGATACATTTGGCCAATTAATAAATACCAAATGCCGGCCAAATATAATTGATATAGAAAAATTGATTAAATCTATTAAAATGTTGGGAAATTGCAAGTATTTTCGATATTTTGCAAAAAAAATTTCCTTCATTTGTATATATTTATTTAAGTGATAATACAAAAACAAAAACTTTCCATAAATTATCAAATATCAAAAATGGTAAAAATTTTCATCATTTTATGACTTTTTCTCAATGTAACACGAAAGTATTTTACAAAATTATCCTAAATATTATGCGAAATTATTAATGAAATTTGTTCAACGAATTTCGTAAAATATTAATGGCAATTCTTTGGTATAATAGAAGACAATCGTTAAGTACTTGAACGGCCTGGTGGTCAATGAAAATATACGATTCACCATTCACCAAAATATTATGATCAGACTTATTATATTATGCACTACTTATGATTCATAAAATTGGTTGATAAATTTGTGCAATTATATGAAACATCTTCAGAAATTGTTGAGATGGACTCAAGTTTTATTATATCGAACGACTCGAAATTATGTTCTTATGCGAATTATGCTTATTTATTTGTTTGTGTATGTCTGCCCATCTGTCTATCTGTATGTATGTCTGTCTTATTAGCACAATGCAGAGTGTAATTTTGGATTTAAATTTGGAAATTTGCATATCTGTTAATTTGCTAGTCTGCTAATTTAACCCAAAAACGCCCGGCAACATTTATGCATAAGTTCAGATTATTAACATCGTCACGCCTTACTTTGCAAAAGGTTTGTTATGAGAAAAAAAAAACTTATAATTCTGGATATTCTTTTATAAAAATGTTATGTAAGGTATTTAATAGCCGACGCATATTTTTTTTATTTATTTTTACTGTTTTTTAAAGAATTGTTTCGTGCCATCTTTATTTTTGTGTTTTTCTTTACCATTTCCTTTATTTATTTATTTATTTTTTTTTGAGAGTTCTTTCCTAATGGTTTGTCCTCTATTGAACAACCTCAATTGTTTGTACTTTTGTAGCGTTTTGTATTCTTCAAGGCATTCACATGTTATTTACGATATAAACGTTAAAGAAATATCTGTTAATTAACTGATAATAATTAATTCATAATTTATATAAAAAATACATTTGAGCTTTTTAATTTCATTTATAAAAATAATAACGTCATTTGGAAAAATGATCAATTGCCTGGCGCCTTCATAACAAAATGCACAATATACACATAAAAAATTTTCAATGCTTATACAAAATGTTTGCTATATTGTTGATCAGTCTTGAATTCTGATGCGATTTTTTTGCCATTTTTATTTTTCTGGCCATGCTTCAATCAAGTCGATTCAAAATTATTGAATATTTTGTATATAACTGTGGGCAATTATAAATTTCTTACTTGTTCACATTTCCTTTAAAAAGAGTTAGATTTTACATCTTTAATTGGGCATTTTTAATTTGAATTGTGTTCAGTAAAGTTTTTGTTTCGAAAATGTACAAACCGTTAGAAATTTATTCTACTGGAGCTACATGTAACTTTCCGATATCAATATGTAGGTGATTTTTTTTTTTCAATTTCTGACACGACCATTATTAGATAATATAGGTATCCATGGGTTCTTTAACGGTCTTATCTAGGATTCAGTTGATGGCACCGTACACCAGAACAAACAAATATACTCACTTATCTATTTGCTGTATTGTCGCTTAGGATAATTTGTATCTACACCATTTTAATAAATTTTTTCAGCATCTTCGCCTATCAAACTTTTATATCAGGCTAAGCAATAATATCAGGCTAGGAAAATTTGAAGGTACAATCCCGAGCGATTTTGAACCGATCGCGAGTTGAGACTTTCAATTAAAACAGTATAACTTGGTACTGGCTGATTCGAGCTAATTTTATTCTGATGGTTATTAAAGATTGTATTTTATTCGTAAGGACATTACAATTAGAAATCGGCTTTTATACTTAAAAAATTATATATAAATATTTTGTACATGCTTTTCGAATAAATTTGGTAAACATTTTTTTCTGATTTCTTATTTTTTATTTTTTTTTGTTTTTCTTTTTATTTCTATTTTACAGTTCAACATTAAATCATCCGTTCCACAATGTATATTCTTTGGTACGGATATCATCTTTAGATCAATTATGTAAAGTTTCAACATTAGCCAAACTACCAGAATCTGTCAAATGTTTTGTTAATGAATCAGCTGAATTATGTCAACCAGATCAAATACATATTTGTGATGGCAGTAAAAGTGAAAATGAAATGCTGCAGCAATTGATGGTTAAAGAAGGTACTATAATTCCGATAACTAAATATGAAAATTGTTGGTTAGCACGAACAAATCCTGCAGATGTGGCTCGCGTAGAATCGCGTACATTCATTTGTACACCAAAGCGTGAGCAAGCTGTACCTATTACATCGCATACTCTTAATAATAAAGGTGTTCTAGGCAATTGGATTGCTCCAGATGATATGCAGAAAGCTATTGAGGAACGTTTTCCGAATTGTATGAAGGGTCGCACAATGTATGTTATACCATTTTCTATGGGTCCAATGGGCTCTAAATTATCTAAAATAGGTGTGGAAATCACAGACTCGCCATATGTGGCAGCGTCTATGAAAATTATGACCAGATCTGGTAGTCAGGTAATGGATATATTACATAAAGGTTCTCGTGATTTGGTGAAATGCTTGCATTCAGTAGGAAAACCGATAAATGGTATTGTGGAAATGCCATCGTGGCCATGTGATCCCGAGCGAACTATCATATTACACAGACCTGATAGTAATGAAATTGTCTCATACGGTTCTGGTTATGGAGGCAATTCTTTATTGGGTAAAAAATGTTTCGCTTTACGCATTGGTAGTACAATAGCTCGACGTGAAGGTTGGCTAGCGGAACATATGCTAATATTGGGTGTAACAAATCCTCAGGGTAAAAAGATTTATATTGCTGCCGCATTTCCATCAGCATGTGGTAAAACCAATTTAGCAATGATGACACCCACTTTGCCTGGTTATAAAGTGGAGTGCGTTGGAGATGATATTGCTTGGATGAAATTCGATAATGATGGCATATTAAGAGCTATTAATCCTGAAAATGGTTTTTTTGGAGTGGCACCGGGCACATCAAACAAAACGAATCCAATTGCTATGAAAACGATTTTTCGTAATACGATATTTACAAATGTTGCCTCAACATCAGATGGCGATGTTTATTGGGAAGGTTTAGATGTGAATGAAAACACAACTATAACAGATTGGCTGGGTAAAGAATGGTCAACAAAGTCCGGCCACACCGCTGCACATCCTAATGCTCGCTTTTGTACACCAGCTAGCCAATGTCCCATTATTGATAGCAATTGGGAAGATCCCCTTGGTGTACCCATTAGTGCTATACTCTTTGGTGGGCGTAGACCATCTGGTGTACCATTAGTTTATGAAGCAAGAAATTGGACTCACGGCGTTTTATTAGGGGCTGCAATGCGCAGTGAAACCACTGCTGCTGCTGAACATAAAGAAAAAATTATTATGCATGACCCGTTTGCGATGCGGCCCTTTTTCGGTTATAATTTCGGTGATTACTTGAAACATTGGCTGAGTATGGAGAAGCGAGGAAAAGTACCTAAAATATTCCATGTTAATTGGTTTCGTAAAGACACTGATGGTAAATTTTTGTGGCCAGGTTTTGGTGAAAACTCACGCGTTATTGATTGGATATTTCGTCGTGTTGAAGGAGAGCATTGTTACAAAAATTCCCCCATTGGCCTTTTACCAAGTGATAATTCCCTCAAAATAAATGATTTACGCAATAAAATTGATTTGAAACAATTATTCGCATTGCCCAAAGATTTTTGGCAACAAGAAATCCAAGACATTGAATACTTTTTCAATACTCAAGTCGGAAATGATTTACCAAGAATATTGTATACTGAATTAGAAGCTCTAAAAGAACGAATTAATCAAATGTAACCTCTTCATCAAATTATCATTTAAGACTGATAGACATCGCAATAATAAACAATATTATATAAAAAAAATGAGATTTATTTCTTTTCCATTTTACTTTGTTTTGGTTTTCTTTTTCCTTTTTGTCAATCAATTTTACTTGGTGAGTAATATTTTGTGGATTAACGAAGTACAAAAGAAAATACAAACAAAAACGTAAGCAGACTTTTTTGCCATCAAAGTATCTTTTTTATACTCAGCACTACCTGGCAATGGTATAAAATATGATCTGCTTCTGAAGATCTCGTGATTTGGAATTATTTTACAAATTTTATTTAAGTTCACCTCCTCATCTGGTGGCCCATGATCTGTTTTAAATAATTTAGAACTTTGTGAGATATTGAAATTTATATGAACTTTATAAAGATATCAGGACCTAACTATACGTTTGCCTGCCTAATGTTTACCCACTGATTTTTGTATGTAATCGTGAAACTTATGAGGCATTGAGAGTGTAAAGAAATATGGCCAGAATCAGAATCAGAATCAGATAATTCGTTTTGACATAAGAACAAACTCTCATCAAACTCTCGTCAAATTCTACTGTTCAAATCATTGTTTTAAGATCTTTTAATTACGATCGATTTGAATGTAATTTCTAAGTTGAAATTTTGTTAAATATTACGATTTATATGAAATATGAACAATTCATTTGATTCCATTTTAATTCTGGTGAAAATTGATTGCTTGCAGGATTCATAACTTAAAATTATTTTACGAATGAATTAAACTTACGGTTCACAATTTCTGCCCAATATTTGTATAAAAATTCTTCTAAATTATGACTGAAGAATCAACTCTAGTGAAAATAGATTTCATTGGAAATTATCTTAAGAAAAAATTATTTATTGAACTTTCAACATTTCAGTGCGACAAAAATTTCAATTGAAGAAATATTCTAAAGATATTTGTTGCGATTCGGTAACATTTTTGTTACAACGCAATTATACTTAATATCAAAAATTGCAAAATTCTAATAATAAAAATCGATTGTAAAGATATTGATCTTATCTGGACAATTTAATATCGCGCAATGAAATAATAAAATATAATTCAATATTTATACAAATATGATTTACTTGTGCACATACGTATAATTTATAATAAATAAATGTCTGGATGAATTGAAAATAATAGACTTATTAAATCTATGCGTAATATTGCACACAATAAACCTCTCTCCGTTTGACACAGATGTGGCAATATTGGTAACAGGCTAACTAATTAACAAGATCTTTGGTTAATATTAAGCTTCAATTGTTTTAGAAATGAATGGCGTCATTCGTCGTTTTAAAATAATTCAGGCCAAATGAAAATATTTTCATACGTCGATGGTGTTTTTTATATCCATCAACCAAAGGTTTGGTGTATATTCAATTTATCATTATGGTAGCATCAAGGACTCTACAAAATACAAACATGCTTGACTAGCATAAAATATTGTACCGATTTAAATACGTTTATATATCTGTATGTCCGTCTGTCGTTCTGTCGCTCCAGGGCGCATCAAAAAAAATAAAGGTATCGAGCTGAAAGTTTTGGCAGAAATATTGAAAATTCTTGCAGGCCGTTCACTAAAGAAAATGAGAATAAATCGCTCAAATGGGCGTGCCTAATTTTTTTGCCCGTTATAAGGCAAATTGCAGAAGTTAATAGAAAAGTGAAATGTTATTTAAGTAGTAAGACTTTTAACATCTACTCAAAAATCATGTAATACGGCCACGCCTATGCGAAATTATACCAATTTTGGTATATCAAATTTTCACTTTTTTCATATTTGCATTTTTTTGAAAGACCACTTAAAAATTCAAAGAGACCCTGAATCATAATATTATGGCATATAAATGGTAGGTATCCAAGATATGGCTTTAGCTAAATAAATTTTGTTTTTTTTTTTTGCTTTAGTTTCGCTTAGTATTTTACGCACCTGCCATGATGCGTTAAAAAATTCATTTAATGCTGAAAAAAAAGTGCACAATTTTATAATGATTATTTGAATAGAAATGAAACGGAAAATTATATGCAGTTGGGGCCAAATCATCATTACATTTATAAGCAGTACACTATAACAAATACTCGTGATCGATTTTATACAATTTTGGATGTATGTATGTGGAGAATAACCATGAAGAAATTGCCATTATAAATTGTTTGTAATACGAGTTTGTAGTATATAAATTTTTCTGTAGAAAATTGTAAAATTTTCAGTTTATTATGAAAGCAATATCAAACAATTCTACTAAAATTGAATGAGATATCTTAGATTTTTTTACACAAACACCAATATGCATTCTAGAAATAACCCATAAAGTAATCTATGTAATATGGTACAGATTTTAAATTTTTATAAAATATATAAAAAATTTGTGAGAGTTTCTTTTGTATGTAGCTAAATGATTACACTTTAGTTTGAATTCAAATAATTCGATCCATGAAATGATAATGAAAATTTTAATTTATTTTCCAAGCCCTTTTCCACCACAAAATTTTATCATGCCTTGCCAACACATACACATACAATATTATTTTGTATTATACAAAGGAAATTTTTAATAGAATTTTGCAATTCATATAAATCGGCCATAAAAATGCAATACAGAAATAATATGCTTAAATAATTTTTCAAACAAAAACTAATCAAATGGGGAGATTAACAACAAAAACAATAACAATAACCATACATATATATATATTTATATATTAAGTAAAAAGAAAAAAAAATCTGTTAGAGATGAATGAAAGATGAATGAAATTGTTTTGCAAAATTCTCTTTGTTTTTTTTTTTTTGTTTCTAAAAGAATAATCGTGTATTTTTTGTAAAAAATTTTTTTTTTACCAATTCATCATAGAACATTTCATTATTTCTTATTAATAGTATAATCTGTGATGGTGTTCTTTTTTTGTTGTTGCTTTGTTTTTTGCTTTTAACAAACTAAGTGAAATAAATATTTTTTGGGGTGATCTTGCAAATACGTTATATGCCCATGCACACACATGCACACAAACATTTACACTATTTGTATAATTTGCTTGTACATATTAAAATAATTACTAGAGGGTTATCAGTAAAGACATAGCGTTTTATGATAACACACATATGAAATGATTTTATTGAACTTCACACATTTTTGGAACTTGAAATTTGAAAAACTTAATAAATAAATTTATCATTTTTTTTTTACATTTTGCTTTTCTTTTTATTTACTTACTTACTAGATAAGTGCATAACTCTTTCACCTTCTATCGCGTTCATTCATTTCTTTGGTACTTTACTTTAGTGGTATTTTATTTAATAAAAGAATTAAGCAAATTGTCAAAAGATTAAATGACAATTTCAGAGGGCAAAACATTTCTTATCAATTATACATGCACATGCACATACACACCCATATATATACATACATATATATATAAATTTTTTATATGAAAATATTTTTCTATAAAATTCGTTTATATTCGATTGAAATGTTAAATATTTTTTTTCGTTTCTATTAAATATTCGACTGAAATATTATTATGGAAAATTTTTACTATTTTCTTTTCATTTGTAACAATTTCATAAAAACCAATATAAAATTCATAAAATTCATAAATTTAATTTATTTGTTTATATAAATTTTTCTTAATGGTATCAGGTTCTATTAGAAAAGCCAACAAAATTATATTTGACTATAAATTCTTGTTTATTTGATACTTCATATAAGACCAATATTATCCTCGACACATTCCAGCAAAACTTAAACATACAAGTGAACTCGGCAAATTAATGACAGACAAATCATCATCAATTCTTATGAAGAACAAGGAAAATTCTTGTTGTTTTTTTTTTTGAAACTTTGACCAACGTTTAAGAAAATACTTATATTGTGCCAATTATAAATAATTGAATATTGGATTGTGACTTTAGTGGCTTCGAAATATTTTTTATGAAAATAATGGGAAATATTCGCCTGTTCGCAAATTTTTCTATGTTATATGACAATCGAGCAAAGTAATATCGGCTTGCAACGGCATATAACGGCATATTATGACTATACGGCATATAGCGGCAATCAGTGGCATATAGCGGCATTTATTGGCATATACCGGCATATTACGGCATATAACGGCATTTAGCCGCATTTAACGGCATTCAGTGGCATATAGCGGCATACAGCGGCACACAGCGGCATTTAACGGCATATAACATCATTTAACGGCATATAACGGCATATAACAGCATTTAACGGCATATTACGGCATATAATATATTCAAATATTATCATACTGGAATTACACGTACAGTCATGCGCCATATGCCTTCAATGATTTTTTATCAAGATTCACAAGATTATTAAATGCGCAACACAAACGTTTGTCGCATTTGAAATTTTGTTAACAAATAGCAAACCAATTGTACATTTTGGGCATTACACATTATTAATTTTAAATTATATTCATAATCGATGTTTCTTTATAATTTACATCGATTTAATAATAATCGAAATTTTGTTAGATCAATCTACTTGCCCGATTCATTTTTACATATATTTATAAATACATTTTATTGTAATAGAAAATATGAAAAAAAAAATTTTATGTCGTTTGTAAAAGAAATGTTTACATTTCAAATTTGATACTTAGTCAATTAGAATTTCGATAGAATTTCTCATTTTAGATTACAGTAGAAACTACATGGTAACAGTTTACTTCTCTATAACGGTAATGTGTCAAAAAAAAGAGGTAAATTCAATGTAAAAATTTTTTCATCAGTTAGAGCCGATTACGAAATACCCTACAGCATTTTACTTTATACCATGACAAAATCAAAAAAGAAGAAAAACCAAAAAAAAAAAAAATTACAATTATCAAGAGATTTAACAAACTTGTTATATGGGGCCGTGAGGGGGATTCAAGAAATGGATCAATCTGCGCAATATTTAGTACACATATTTAATACGTTAAATCATTATTGGCGCAGGCATTTTTATTGAAAAATATTTTCTTTTTAATACGTAAGGGCATTTTTAAAAAAAATTGATTTTATGGTTCATAATTTGGAATGGGCCAATTTCCTATCCTATTTATAACTATTTTCGAATATGTTTTAAATCAAATTTATTTTATGGGCAAACAACACAGAGATAAGCACAAACTGAAAATAATTCTGATACAATCGATATTCCATTATATGGAGCTAGATTTAGAAATTTACAGTTTAAGAAAGTTTTCATGGGCTCTCTTATTTTTCGTTTTGTATGCGAGTAATTTTAGATATCACATTTTATTATAAACTTACAGAAAATTCTATTCGCCTTCATATTGCGAATTTAATAAGCAACAACAACAAAAAGATAAATAAGAAGAAGTAAATACGCTGACACAGATTATATCACATTGCTAGGAAAAGTAAACAATTACAAAAAAATAGAATAAAAACGAAATTTATCGTTTTGTGTCTGCCCGTAATATAATCACTCGTGTTAATATGAAATAGACGAATTAGTTGAAGGTGATCAAAATCGTCGCTAAATATTTAAATTACTGGAATAAATTATGTCATAAATTATTTTATTAATAGAAGAACTTTATTAATTCTTTTCTATTCCATAAATTTCCAATTTACTTTTTCTATACATCAAAGCATCGAACATTTTTAGGTTTATATACTTTTGATTGGCCCTACATCGAAACGCTTAAACGATTAATTGCCTTTAACAATTTAATTCAAACAATTTTGCCTTATTAGTTTAGTCCAGCGGCTTCTAAAGTGAGTGAATGGTATCAGCGTAGTTCGTTTAGAAGGAGGAGATTTCCTGGGCGGGGCCGGGGGTGCATTTTTGTATTGATTTATCTATGAATGCAAAATTGTAAATTAAATTGAAATATTTACATCATATCGATTCATTTTTCGAATCCTCTCGCACAAAGAAACAGTTAAATTTTAAAACCGGAGAATGGTTTTGCAATTCACAAAATTTATTCAATATTTATAGTTTTAATCTAATTTATTTCAAAAATCCAATGACTTGATAAATTTTAAAAATATATCGATATAGATTCCTCAATTGCGCCTCAATTTACAATTATATCAAAATTTGCGTGTAATATTTTATTTGATTAAGCATATTTATCGAATACATATAAATCGTTCTTGATCGATTGCAAATTACTTTCTTTTTTTTGGTAAAAATTTTTGTTTTTGTTTACATAGAACGAAAATGTAAACATATCGAGTTGGTTAACAAAACAAAAACGCATTATAATTTAAAAACGTATCGAATAGCTCGAACATTCCCTGAAAAAAAAATTATAGTAATTTTTTTAGCTATAATTATAATTCTTCATATAACATAAAATACTTAAAACAAAAACAACACAAAAAAATGATGAAATAATTTTTTTTTAAGATTCTTTGGTAAACTGAAATATGGAAAGAAACCATAGTGCTTTTTTGTAAAAACCTGGAAAACGAAAAATTAAAAACAGGATATATCATTTCTGATCGGTCCATTTGATTATTATGAGACAACGCCTTAACCAAACGGGAATTTCAACAATATGAAAATGTAAAAATTTCAAACGCATATGTAAATGTAGAATAAAGTACAATATTTTTATAAAATGTCCCATGAATATATAATTATGTGAAAAAAGGGAACAAAGCTTACAATCGATCGGGAACGATTTTAAATTACTCTACATTCCTTTGTCTAAAACTGAATAACAAAGAATAAAAATGTCAAAATATTAAATTTCATAGTTAATTCAGTAAAATATTATAATTTTTAAGCAATTTTATCGATGGATTTCAAAAAACTATTCCGATCTGGAGTAAATTTAATCCAAGTATTTTGTACTACAAATAATCGATTTGCATTGAAAAATATTTATAATGGGAAACATTTTGTAATGCATATGGACATTTCTTAAAATAAGCGGACGGACAAGCGGGCAGGCAAGCGGACAGACAAGGGGATAGGCAAGCGATCAGCCAAGCGGTCAGGCAAGCAGACAAGCAAGCGGACAGGCAAGCGGACACACAAACAGACAAAGGCAGATGGACAATTTAATGGACAGACAGGCAGTCTTAAATCTAGTCAGAAAATGATTTTAAGTCGAACAGCATAATAAAAAGTGCATCTATATTAAGCCATTGTACACGTTGAAAACATCTGTACAAACATTGCACTTTGCACCATAATTATTTCGGAAATATCATTATTATTATTTCTATTTAAAAATGTATATACACACACACACATACACACACATGTATATATATATATATATATATATATATATATATATATATATATATATTTATACAATAAATACCGACAGACATGTTTCATTTAATTCACTTGTTATATTGATTACATTTTATATAACAAGTAGCTACAATATAAAGACAGAGTATCAACATTTATTCTTCAAAGTGTGATAAAAAGACGATAATAAAATTAAAAGAAAAA
The DNA here is from genome assembly GCA_023089585.1 of Melophagus ovinus. Lineage (NCBI taxonomy): Eukaryota > Metazoa > Arthropoda > Insecta > Diptera > Hippoboscidae > Melophagus > Melophagus ovinus. The sequence continues at coordinate 690,172 of JAKKIB010000176.1, forward strand.
AAACAACAACAAAAATTCTGTGAAATCGTGCACTTTTTTTAAAGTGGTTTAATACCTTTTTTATTTATTTATTTTTCGTTTTTAAATGTGGTATTATTCAATTTTTTTTCTTTTTATTCACACCAGCTGATAGCAACAACAACAACAACAACAACCATAACAACAACAACAAAAAACAACAAGACTAACAGCAACAATAATAATAATAAATAGTAATGGATACTAATACTGATCGTAATAATAAAAATAAATAAGTAATAGTAAAAACAACAACAACAACAACAATGATTGCTACAATGAATGATAAGTGGGCATAAAAAGCAAAACAAAACTTAAAATATAAAGCAATATAAAAAAAGCGAAAAAAAACCAAAACAAACAAAAAAAAAGAAGCAAGAAGCAAGAAGAAGAAACAAGTGCAGCCGAGCCCTCTAATAATAACCAATCACAATACGTACAATTTATTCGCCTTATTTTATATGGCGAGTAAAACGAAAAGTAAAAGAAAAACCAAAAACAAAAAAAAAAAAAAAGAAAAAAGTCATGAGACAGCAAAGTAAGTAAATAGCTGACAACCAAGCAAACAAGCAGCCAAGCAGCAAAGCAACCAAAAAGGGGTGTGCGGAGCACTGGCTACATATATAAATGTTTATAATTCAAATATTAACAGCAACAAATACAACAATAACAAAAATTTAACTAAATTACACAAGAAGATATGAAAAGAAATGACACAAGAAAGACATAAAATATAAAATGGAAAGGAGGTAAAAAGCCAAAAAATGGGTAAAGAAAGAACAAAAACAAAAACAAAAACAAAACAAATACGTGTTGCTTATTCATGCAAACAAATTTACTTTTAATTGAACAGTTTCAGTATTTCTTTTGCTTTTGTCGTTTTAAATTTTATTTATATAAACATTTTTATGTATAGACAGACAAACAGACAGACAGAGAGGCAGACATGTACGTATCTATTTACGAATAACGTATCTATTTACGCGTTTTTTAGAAATTATAGCAATTCTGACAAACAATAAAAATAACAGTAACAGTAACAATAACAACAACAACAAACATTGTAATAGAAAATCAAATGAAAACATCTTTGCTACAAGTGAATTTTAACCAGGATACATTTGGATTTGTATAAACTCTTAGCTGTGATCTATTTTTCAATAGGAAAAATATGCCAAACAAAATACACCATAAAACAACAACAACAACAATAAATCTAAAAACGTAATAAAATATCAAACCAGAAACATTAAAAACAAAAAACCAAAACATATCAAACAAACATATGTTAAAGAATGAAACGTCGAAAGCAGAAGGATTAAATGTAAATACAACAAATAAAAAAATTATATTTGGCTGAAGTCAAATCTTGAATACCCACCGCCTGGGTGGTGGGTACGATTTTACGATTCAAAGAGTGCTTCAGTTTCTCCAGTAGAAACTACAAAAAGGTTGACATTAAGTGAAAATTTGAAATTTCTTGTAGGCATGGTCAATTTGTATAATTTTGGGAAGATGTTGCAGACTTTTGGCTATTAGACTTTGAATAAAATTTCAACTTTCTATCTTCTACAATTTATATGGCAAATAATCAACAAAAAACCATTTCCTTTTTTCCTTAACAAAAAACTCAGATGTTCTCAGTGTGTGTTATATTAAGGGCGTGTCCTTTGACCGAATTTGCCCATTTTTTTTAACGAACGGTATGCAAGAATTTTCAATATTTCTACCAAATTTGAGCTCAATATCTTGTTTGTTTTAAGGAACGGGAGAATATTAGCGCGCATAGATAAACAGGTTAACAGACGTACATACAGACATATCTCAATCGATACAATATTTGAGGCTGATCTGGTATGCATGTACTTTGTAGGGTCTTTGGTGCTCATATTTAGAATGCTACAAACCTAATGACAAATGAATGTATCCCCCAATTCGTAGTAAAATATTTGTCAGTTGAGCGAAAAATATTATTATTATTATTATTCTTAGTAATAGAATTGTTATTTTTTATTAGAACAACCTAACAATAATAATAATAACAATAACATAACAATAATCATAATAATTGTATGATGAAATAGCAAATAAAATAACAACAGTAATAACAATACTAACAGTAACAATAACAATAACGTTCTTTATAATATTCTAACTGTTTCTATACAAAAATCTTCGAAGTTTTTTCGTTTCATTTTGTTTCGTTTTGTTTTGCTTTGTTTCGTTTTATTTTGTCTTGTTTTGTTTAGGTTTGTATGCATTTTTATTTGCATTGCATTATTTTGCATTCTACTTTAGCGTTTACCTTTTCTTCTCTTACTTTTCTTTTTTTTTGCTCGTTTTTTTTCTTGTTGCCTTTGTGTTGCTTGCTTTATTGTTGTTGTAATTTCACGTTATTCGTTCTACTTGTGGAAGTCTAGCAAATGTCACCAATACAACTCATCTCATCCAACTATAAACATCTATCTATTCACAACCATACACACCCATGCACTCACACATACATAAAATATAACGTTTCATATTTTTATACTTTGTATTTTTATATTTTGCTTTTACTTTTTGTTCTTGCTATTGTCACAATTTTTGTTTCGCTGCAATTTTTTTTTTGTTTTGCATAACATTTGTATTTTTGTTATTATTATTGTTACTGTATTATTTTTATTGATATATAAGTGACGACAATCGTTTTTGCTATACTGTGCATATGCATGCAGGTGTGTGTGTGTATGTATGTATATATATATATATATATGCATAACAATGTATAAATGAACAAATAAATAAAATCAACTGCACAAGTCTGTCCAGTGTGGAAATGAACTCAGTATAAAAACGCTAAAGCGCTCAGATATTTAATCAGTTACTCGAGCAACGGGTAAATGGAAATAACAATAAAAAGTTTCAACAGCATAAAAATTCAATTGATATTCGATAAGAAACTTTGGAATAACTTACAGCATCAGTGAATTTCTTGCATTTTACAATTCTGATTTTTTTTTGTTGTCTTCGCGTTTCATTTGTTTTGTTCAAATTTTTCTGTTTGTTTTGCCACAACAAACAAACAAGCAAAAAAGGAAGGATAGAAAGAAAAAAGAAAGCTTGCAAATTCATAAAATAAAAAGAATTTTTTTCACCAAAATTTTGAAAAGTAAAGACGAAGAAGACAAAGAGAGACTAGAAGTCTAAAAGAAATAGAAGCAACATAAAACCAGAAATAATTTATTATATTTCAAAGAAAAGAAAAGAGAAAAGAAAAGAAAAGAAAAGGAAAAGAAGGGAAATAAAAGAAACAAAACAAAAAACCAAAACTCAACTAGTAGAACAATTAAACAATCAAACCAACCAAACAAACCAAACAAACCAACAACTTTATTGTGATATTTTTGAAAAAAACGAAAACAAAAAACAAAATAAAAAGAAACACAAAAATAAAAAAAAACAAGTGATCATACATTTATAATAAAAATTTATACATACATAAAAATTTATATGATCGTGCATAATTAAGATAATTCATATAAATATATTTATTAACATTTAATTAACATTTTTATGAAAAATTGAAAATTCCAAAAACAAAAAGAAACAAAGGAACAACAAAGAAAACCAAAAAGTCAAACAAAGAGAGCAGGAAAGAAATCTTTATAAATAACAAAAATTACATTCAATCAAATTTAATTGAATTGCAGATATAAAATAAAAATAAAAATTAAAACCGTTATATAAAAAAAGTTAAAGCAAGCACCAAAAAAAAAAAGAAAAAACGAAAGGAAAAACGAAAACGCGCTAAAACTAAAACGTAGAGACAAAAGAAGAAATCCATCCATAAAAAGTGTTTCAAGCACAAATCATCCATCAATTAGAACTAATTGAAACGATTTTTCAAAATTTTACGTAAATAAAAATATACGGCGTAAAAGAGAAACAAATAGTGTGTGAGACAGATAGAGAGAGAGAAGAGAGAGAGAGAGAGAGAGAGAGAGTGAATAATTTGAAGAAAATGCCCGAAATAATTGACCAAAGCAAAATCATGTAAGTACAAATTTATTTAATCTGATTATTCCAAAAATTGAAAAATCAAAAAACAAGAAATAAACAAACACATAAACACATAAACACATAAGCACAACATAAGACAACATAACTAAACGTCACAAAATTTTCTTGGTTCATTTGAAAGATCAAAATACTAAAAATATGAAAACAAAATAAACAACAACAACAATAACAATTAGAATAAAACTTTATAAAAATAATCATAATCAGAATTTAAAGAATGATGCGACTTGGAAAAATTTGTTAAATTTATTTGTATACAATTTGTATGCAATTTCCCATAAAAAAAAGGAAAAATCTCTCCACAACAGAAAATGAATACTGAAGCATTTTGAATTGCTACCGCAATTTACTAATTTTTCAGTTTTAATTTATATTTTTTTTAATCGCTTCAAATCGTTAACTTTATTTGGATTTAGATCGTATATTTTAGGGAAACAAATGTGAAATTTCAATGGAAATTTTGTGTTTTTATTATTGTTATTGTTGTTGAAATCTAATTAACTAATTCACTGATTATTTACAAGATATTTTAAACGAAACCATAATATTTAATGTAAAAATTTTCTCCAAATATAGTCCAATAATTGATCTGAATTGAAATGAAATTTTTCCATTGTATATTCTCCGCCAATTGCAGTAGATCCCTAAATCTATAGATCCATTTTTATTTATAGGCGATCGCTTTATTTTCTACAGCGATTTAAAGTAGCTATTCTAACCTTAAAAAGAGTTGACATAGATCCATCTTTTATTATATCGATCAACTCCGAGTCATTTGCTGATTCGATTTAAATCTATCGGTCCAACTGTGTTCAAGCTGTAGATGGCAATTTGAAAATTACTTTAATGAAATTTTTTATATGAATGTGCTTTGGGCCAAAAGTAAAACCTTATTGGAAATAATTTCTCATATAAAGCCTTTCTTGAAAAAATTTTATATATTTTAACGGCAAATTGCTATTTAGTTGCATTTTAACCAAATTAGAACCAGATCGTTCCACTCTTACGATCACTTTCCATATAACGGTTCTTTTTCGAAAAAAATCCTTATATATGAACCAAAAGTTTAATTTTGAAGGTATTTTAGTGAAAATTATAAATTTGATTCACATCGTTTCATTCTTTCAATTTCCTCTCACGCAACCAAAGAAATTACAATTTTTACAATTTATTTGACTTGTAATTGTCTTATTTGACATATTAATTACATTAAGCATTAAGTAGAATATTTAAGAGTCGGCTCCGATCGACTGTAAAGTTCAATAAAATACTCATTTTCAAATATTGGCAATGGACATGAATAATATAGGATAATTTTTGATGTGGCGCCATAATTTAGCAAACTATTAAAAAAGAAACATTTACAATTTTGTATAGTTTTTAATTAGAAATCGATGGATAATAATTATTTGATTCACTAATTAATAAATATATGAAAATTTGATTCAAATTTGCTAATTCTGATTTTTCGTTTTTATTTTAATAAATGCCCCCGTTAAACGAACACTATAAAATCACTCGAAATGGAAAAATTTTATTCGTTGTTTTTTTTTTTTTGTCAATAACATTCAGTGAAATATTGTGTAAGTTATTTAAGAGTCGGTCACGATCGACTATAAACTCTCATATTTTTTCGCTACATGTGAGAATTAATATTGAAATTATAATTTACAGACATTTTGACATTTTTTGCTTTTTCAAAAGTTCACTTGTTAAATTAAATTTTTTTTTGTAACATTTTTATTTATTTGTTTTAGCTTCTCGTCTTCTGATGGTATGCACCACCATCAAATGTTTGGCTCAATTTTTACAATACACAATAATAATAATAGTAATAATAATAATAATAATAAGATTCTGCAATATTGTTTGTACATCTAGAAGATAAAGTCCACAAGATAATAAGATCCATAAGAAAACAAAAAAAAATAACAATTAAAAAAAACCAAACAAAATAAAATCCTAAGAAAAACTTAGATGCATTTTAGTTTAGTTGAAAACATTTACTAGAAGATATTTAGAAAGAGCAAAACAAACAAAAACATCAAGATAAAATTAATTAGCAAAACAGTAAGAAAAAGAAGAAGAAAAAAATAAACATGGCCAATGAATTAAGTTAAACCAGTTTTGACATAATAAAATAAGAAATGATATATAAAAAAAACAAGAACTTTGAGCAGACTTTGCATAAATCATTTTCGTAAAAATCTAGTTAGATTAAATTGTATATATATATACATATATATACATATATATACATACATATATATATATATATAGTTTATAATATACTTACTGTCACGATTCTTTACAGGTCGACCAATGGCACTTTATCGTCTAGGGAAAATACGGATAAAGGTGATTGCGGCTTATATAATCATATACGCGGCACCAATGTCACATACGGTACAGTCAATACTTTAACAGCCGGTGTGAAATTGTTTGTTGAAGAAGCTGTTAATTTGTGTCAACCGGAATGGATACATATTTGTGATGGATCTGATATGGAGAATAAAATGCTTTTAAAACTAATGTTAGATGCTGGTACCATTTCACCATTGCCAAAATATGAAAATTGTTGGCTGGCTCGCACAAATCCGGCTGATGTGGCACGTGTCGAATCGAAGACGTTTATTTGTACAGAATGGAAAGAGAAAGCTATACCCAGTACTCGTAATGGTATTAAAGGTACTTTAGGTAATTGGATATCTATATCGGATATGGATGCTGCAGTACAAGAACGCTTTCCTGGTTGTATGAAAGGTCGTACAATGTATATTGTGCCATTTAGTATGGGCCCTGTCGGTTCACCATTATCTAAAATTGGCGTAGAGATAACTGATTCTGCTTATGTGGTAGCTTCGATGCGTATTATGACACGTATGAGTGCTGCTGTATGGGAACAATTAAAAAAGAAGGAGGATTTTGTGCGTGCACTTCATTCTGTAGGGAGACCTGTTAATGGCATTATTGAGTTACCATCATGGCCGTGCGATCCTGAGCGCACTATTATTTTACATAAGCCGGCAGAAAATTTAATTGTGTCTTATGGTTCAGGTTATGGTGGCAATTCATTGTTGGGTAAAAAATGTTTCGCTCTTCGTATTGGTAGTACTATCGCCCAAAGGGAAGGATGGCTTGCAGAGCATATGCTTATATTGGGTATAACAGATCCTAAGGGTTGCAAGAAATATATTACGGCAGCATTCCCCTCGGCTTGTGGTAAAACTAATTTGGCTATGTTAAATCCAACATTAAATGATTATAAAGTCGAGTGCGTCGGTGATGATATTGCATGGATGAATTTCGATAAACATGGTGTATTGCGGGCCATTAATCCAGAAAACGGATTTTTTGGTGTTGCACCTGGGACCTCAACTGAAACTAATCCTATTGCTATGCAAACAATTTTCAAAAATACTATATTCACTAATGTGGCCTCCACCTCAGATGGTGGTGTATTTTGGGAGGGCATGGAAAATAATTTGGATGAAAATGTAGCAGTTACCGATTGGCAAGGCAATCCATGGACAAAAATGTGTGGGAAATTAGCAGCCCATCCAAATTCACGTTTTTGTACACCAGCCAATCAATGTCCCATTATTGATTCAGCCTGGGAAGATCCAGCTGGTGTTCCAATTAGTGCTATACTATTTGGTGGACGTCGTCCAATTGGTGTACCGCTCATTTATGAAGCACGTAATTGGACTCATGGCGTCTTTATAGGTGCTTCAATGCGTAGCGAAGCGACTGCTGCTGCTGAACATAAAGGGAAAATTATTATGCACGATCCGTTTGCCATGCGTCCCTTTTTCGGTTATAATTTCGGTCATTATATACATCACTGGTTAAGCATGGAACGTAAAGGTAAAGTTCCAAAAATATTCCATGTAAATTGGTTCCGCAAAGATTCGGATGGCAAATTTTTATGGCCCGGCTTTGGTGAAAATATACGAGTCTTAGAATGGATATTGCGTCGCATTAATGGTGAAACATGCTTCGCCGATTCAGCCATTGGTTATATCCCTGCTGAGAATGAATTAAATTTGAAAGGATTAAAGCATCCACTCAACATGACAGAATTGTTCTCATTACCAAAAGAATTTTGGTTGAAAGAAGTCGAAGATATTCGTGAATATTTTGAATCACAAGTTGGCAGCGATTTACCAAACGAAATTTACAATGAATTAAAGCAACTTAAGCAGCGTATTGTTAATATGTAATATCATCATCATCTTATCCATATTATCATTATCACTTTTACCAAATACACAATTTTGTTTAAAAGAAATTTTGAATTTACTTTAAAATTGTGTTTTCTTTTTTTTTTTTGGTATTTTTAATTTTTCATTTTGTTTGTGTAGTTCATGTTTTTCTTATACTATTCTATAATTTTCATTTTATTACACATTATATGAATTCATGTATTAATTCTTACTATAAAAATCATAAAAAGAATTATTCTCAAATCTCTTTACACTTAAATAGAAATGTTCTTTTTTATGTAAACGTCAATTGTGTTAAATTTTTCTATTTTTCTTTTGTTTTGGCTTTTTAGTATTACATTTTATTATTATTATTATTATTATTATTATTATTATTTATTATTATTACTATAAATTAAGAAAAGAAAATTGAAAAATAAACGTGATTTAATGATAACACGCAAAAGACCAACTTAAAAATTTTCCATTTGCTATAGAAATCAAATCACTCAAAACATGCTTTTCATTATCTCATCTTCTTAGTTTTAGTTTTATTGTTTTTCTTTTTTTTTCTTTTTTGAATTTTTAGGGATTTATTACAGAAAAACTTTCTGCCAAAAAATAAAAACTAAGCCAGAAGCAGCAAAATAAAATAAAACGAAACAAAAGTAATTTGCTTAAATTCTTTAAAATATTCATGGATTATAAGCGGATCATGTAAAGGAAGCAGTCACGTCAATCTAAACTTATCTAAAATATGTTACATCATTAAATTCATTATAAAAATGCATTCGAAATTCTCATGATATAAATGTTCATAAATGTTCATATTGCATCATTTTTTTATGCCCACTATCCAGAGATTGGAAATTATACTCATTTTCTCAATATGTTTATAACGCCTAGAAAGAAAGCGTTAGAGACCGTAAAAAGTATACATATTCTTAAGCAGCGTCTATTTATCTAAGTAGATTAAGATATATCTGTCTGTCTGTCTGTCTGTCTATCCGTCTGTTCTTTTTTGGCCCCAAAAATGTATAGGCCGTTATCACATTTAGCAAAAATATTAAAAGTTCATGTAGATTGGTTGGGACTAAAAATGAGACTAAAAATCGTTTGAAGGACACACCCACAATGCAACATAAAACTGAAAACATTTTTGTTTAGTTTAAGCGAAAATTTACACTTTTTCGCTTCTAATTTAAATAACTAAAACAGATAAAAAGCTGAAATTTTTATACAAATGGTAAGTGAAGCAAAAAATCGTACAAATCGCTCACATTTACTCAACATTATGCAATTTCGCATAATCTATCTGTATCTGAATCATACAATAACAAACATTGTTTAGATGGTAAGTACACAAGATTTCTTCCACAACCAAATATAATGTTCTCATTTATTACTTTTGCACATTTTTATTAATTTCATTTATTAAGGAAATCAATCATTTTTGTAAAATGGTTTTATACCATAAATCGATTTATATTAATTTCTTTCTATTTCTTTATATTGTTAGTCTGATACGTGTTTCAGTATCTGTAAATAAAGAAATGTTATTACGGCTGGATCTTATAAATGAAAAAGCTTGATAAAATTTCATAAAATAGATCTCTTTGTGTCCCATTTGTCATTTTGGAAATTTGGAAAACACTTTCTTAAATGTAGCTCTAAAGTTACTACAAAATAAACGGCAATTTATTCTCAAACAATCTTAAATTTTATATGATTATCTACGGCCTTTATTCTGCCCATCTAAATAATTATATGTCTGTTGTTTGTTAGAAAAATTTCAAAGATTTCCATGTGTGCTGTTTGTTTTGTGCAGTTTGCTATTGAAACTAAAAAATTCCGTTAAAAACATCCAACATATATTTAATATTTGATAATTGATAATTGATATTTAAATGCTAAATATGTAAAATTCTATTACAATAATATTTATATATATAATCTTCTCATATATAATATTAGAAAGAAAAAATTATTTATATATATGTATGTATTAAAATCTATCAGTTTTATAGTAAATGTGAAAATAAATATCTTAAGTTTAATTTAATAACAAAATTCTATTTTGGATATTTTATTGGCACAATTTTATAGAAGAATTATTCTCAGTATAATATAAATGAATACGTTGAATAAATACATATTGATAATTATATATGTGGTGATTCCATAGTGGCATTAATATTAAGTTTATCTCGTAAGATATTTCTAATAGTTTGCTCTTTAATGGCCAATTTCTTTTCCAATTTATCTATCTCTTCAATATGACGAGCTTGAAGGCCACGCACTTGAGATTCTTTATATTTGACTATTGTATCAAAACGTTTTATACTATCCCATGCTTCTTGCAAATGATTTTGATTGTCTTCCAATTTTTGAGCCCATTGCAATGCAATACGTAAACGTGTCTTTAAGCTTCGCCGAGAACGTTTCAATTTCTCGCAATCATTATTTAGCATAACATTACGATTACGTAACTCTTCATTTATAATATTCAGTTCATGTAATTTCTTTTGTAATATCTCTTGCTCCATTTGAGAATGTTCAAATTGGTTTTGCATTTTTACATAACGTTCTTTATACGATTCTGTAGAACGTTCCGATTGATTTTTATCTTCTTTATGCTCCTTTCTCAATTGTTCCAAAAGATTTTTACATTCTTGCAATGAATGATTAATGGTATGTTGAGGTAAATTAGACATACTTTTTATTGAGGCCAATTCATGTTTACAACGACCATAAGCTGCTTGTAAATGGTCCATGTCAAGAACAAGCGTTTGAATTTTCTGCTCATAACAGTGCATTACTTCAACAAGCTTTTCTTTAGCTAAATCAGTCTTTTTCGTTTGAGCATCAGCCTTTTGATAGGATACATTGGCTTGAGCCTGTAAACGGACGCGCTCTTCACGCCAATTACCATATTCTTGTTTTAATGTCTTCATCTGCTCATGCAAGCATTTATTTTCTTTAACAATTCGTTTCAATTCCCCGGTAAAATGCTCAAATTGTTGTGCATATTGTTGTACCAATTGACTTTTCTCATGTAACATTTCATCGTACGCTTTTAATAGTGGCGCTAAAGTATGCGATCTTACTGTACCTTCTGGCCATGGGCATAATGCAGATTCTGTCTGATTCAATTGCGTATTTAATTTATATGATTCACTATGTGGAAGACCTTTATCTCGTAAAATATCTTGATAACGTTCGATTTGTACATTAAGGCGATATGTTAATATTTTCATCATTTCAACATCGGCCGTAAGTGATTTAATTTCATTATCCTTTTTCGATAAATCTTTTTCCATGAGACGACATTTCTCACAATTATTCAATTTCTGTTGCAATAATTCAATATGCTCCTCCATCGATTTTATATTATTTACCAACATTTCATTTTCCTTCGCAAATTGTTCATTGAACTTGTGCAATGTACCTAAACGTTGCACCAATTCATTCAATTTGTCATTTTTGTTTTGCAACTAAAGCCACGCCCCATATTATACCATATCATGGCAAATAAAAAAAGAAGATAAAACAGAAAAATTGAGCATGGAATAGAAACATGGAAAATGGAAAATGGAAAATGTATATGAAAAGTGTGGATTAAGTTCTCTTCTCATACTTCTTACCAATTCGCTAAAGCAACTGGTCATTTCAGTTTTTTGCGAGCCTGTTGCATCTACGACACCATCTTCGGCAATACATTCGACACTCTGTGATCGTCGATTAAAATTTCCAGATAATGTATGCAACAGTTTATCTTTGGTGCGTTTCTTTAGAACACCTTGGGATCTTTTTGATGTACTTTCAACTTCTGGTTGATCCAAATCGGTAATTGTGGTACAACGGTATCGGCGTGATGACGTTGGCCGATTATTACTTGACATATTCCCCAGTTTTCTCTTCCTTTTTCTTTTTTTTTTTTTTGCTTTACTTTTCGAGATTTGATTATTTCTTTCTTTCTTTCTTTCTTTTTTTTTGGTTTAATTCTTTCTTTTGGTTGTTTTTTTTGTTTTTCCCAATTTCATTTAATTTTCTACTTTCTGCGTGAGTTAATTGTAAATTTTTCTAATTGAAAATTATATGCAAAAAAAAAAAACTTTTTTTTATTGTGTTTCATCTTTGCAATTTGATTTAGTAGGGTTTTGGTTAGCTATCAATGTATCAGACAAATATTGTTTTGAATTTGTAGTTGTCATAATAACCGTAGTCATGATGAAAACAATAAAAAACACAACTACAGATAATGTTAACTCTTAAATACCTTACACTACTTTGCCAGAACTGATTAAAAAATCAAAGGCACAAATTATAAGTCAACAAATAAGAAAACACTTCTGATTTTTTTTTTATTATAGGAAAAATTCGTTATATGGGAGGTAGTTCAAAAAATGTACCGTTCTAGACCGAATTTTGTAGCCCATGTTTTTTAAGTTCAAAATACAAAGCAATGATAATTTTCACTAAAATTTATTCAAAATTGTAACTTTTATTCATGTAATTCTGTATTTTTTTTTCCAAAGGTGCTTTCTTTGGGGAGTGATCCTACAAATAAGCTAATCCAAAGTGGATACATACAGTAACATGTCAATTTTCGCTAAAATTGATTTAAACTTTTAAATTTTCTTCATATAACCTTTTTTTTTTGTTTGGAAAAGTATGTTCTATGGGGAGTGGTCATAAAAATTGTCTAATTTAAATGTTTTCGAAAGGGCTTTGCCGTTGGCCCAAAACACAACTATGTATCAAATTTTAATAAAATAACTCAAAAATTGCAGTTAGTAGCTACATAAAAAGGGCGGACAGACATACAGATGTCCGTACTTGCTTATGCTTACATTAATTCAGAATGTGATTTTGAGTCGATACAATGCAATACAATAATATGTGGGCCCAGTTCAACTCAAACGCCCTTTGGGTATTATAAATATACAAACAAGCACAGAAACTTATTATACCTTATACCACAAGTGGTGCAGGGTACAAATATCCAATATAATGATAATCATAATGATAATGTTCTTGATAATGTTGATGATGATACCTACAGCATTAATGAACATTAATGAACATGGTTAGAAGGTCTATTTCGCATGAAACATCTTCATATATAATGTTTTGAATTTTTTTAAGAGTTTCAAGAGAATCACTCTCACAACGGATCTTTCCTTTTGGATTCTAATGTTTAAATGGATTTTTAAAATAAAATATAAAAATAAAGGACAATTCGCATAATCATTCGTTCGCATATCCTTCATCATTATTATTACATATACACAGATCAATATTTAAAATATTTGATAGTTCGCTTGCGAAACTTTATCACAAAAAATTCAAGGCGAACAAATAAAAATGATTTAGATTTCTTTATAAAGCTCTTCTAAGTTTAAAGTAAGACCAAAAGCATTCCATTAGTTTGTCCACTTACCTGACTCAAAAATTTTTGAAATATTTTTAAGCCTTTCCCAAAATAAACCCAAATTGGGCTTTATGCAAAATATCTAAATCTTTCAATTTTCAATTGTCCTTCTTATTATTTAATGTCCATGTAAAATCATATAGAAAGAAAAATGGAAAAACTTAACTTCCAAGTTGCTATTATTCGATGGATTGAGATACATACGTTATGCATGCCACTGGATATGCCATTGACATTCTCTTATTACATTATCCTTAACTCATCTAAGCCGAATATTAGGAAATTTCTTGAAATAGAAGGAGACATTTAATTCAAATTATTTTCAACTAATCTGCTTCATTGTTTAAACACTTTTTAAAATAAGAAAGTATATATTTTGATAAAATCTAAATGAAATGTAGAACAAGAAGCCAAATCCAATAAAGATCTTCAAAATGAATGTATTCAATTAAGCACAAATTGTTGTTAAATCTGTTAAATGAAATTCCTTCTCTCAATTATTGAATAAAATTAATATTAAATACAATGCCCATTCCGATGAATTCTTGTGATTTGCCGCGAGTCTTGCAGCATGCGACTTTCTGTTTCTATATCTTCTTCTTCTTATTTCCACTTATTTTATATTGCATGGACTAGATGTTATACTTTTTGCTTACTTACTTTAATGTAAATTAGCCACAATAATTTACATTGTAATCTTTTAGTTCGAGGTAAATAAACGATTTGGAGAAACATCAGTTTTACTGTTTCGTTCTTTTTATTTATTTCACCTTCATTTTGTTTATATATTAATTTAACAGAACAATGTCCTTCGCAGTAGTTATAAAACACGAAACCAAAACGTCAAAATATTAAAAAACAAAAGAATTTAAAAAAACAAAAAACAAAAAATAAAAAAAGTTAAGAAATAACAAAAAAACCAAAAAATAAAAAAACGAAAGAAGAGGAAATTAAAACAACAAGAAACAAATACAACAAAAGGGACGAAATAAAAAACAAATAAAAATCCAAAAAAAAAGTCGAAAAACCCCAAAGAAAATAAAAATAAGAAACCAAAAATTAAATAAACCAGAAATCCAAAAAAGAAAACAAAAAACAAAAAGTTCATCAATAAATAAAAAAAATAAATAAAATGAGAAAATAAAAAGTAAGAAAACTAAAACAAAAATATAGAAAAGAAAACTCCAAAGAAAAACCAAAAAAAAACGCTCAAAAAGAAAACAAGCCACAATGTCAGTGTGCACATGCACATACACACACACAAACACACACAGTACATCCAAATATGGCGGAAAGAGCAATTCAAGTATTTTGTATATAAACGTGAACACCTAAAATAATATTATTAGAAAAATATTTAAAATTCATTATGGTCAGCTCGAAACCGACTTAAACGAATAATTCTTTTTTCTATTTTGTATATAAATGTCAAATATCAAATGTCAAATATTTATTGAGCTTCATTAAGGAGTGTGCAATATCAATACAAATCAATATGAATCTGATAATGAAATTATACATTTTACATAGGGGACAAATAGACCAAAGAGACAAACAGACAGACAAAACAATCGAAATAAAATTTTAATTTAACAATGAATTTTGATATTGAAATAATCTAAAATAGAATAAAATATAAAAAAATTATTAAAAGTAATGTTTTTATGTCAGTGTGTTGTGTTGTATGGTGTTGTGTTGTATGGTGTTGTGTTGTGTTGTGTTGTGTATGGTGTTGTGTTGTTTTTTTCGGTCTTTTGTTTTTTTTTTATAGTTTTTTTGTTTTTCTTTTGTTTTGTTTTTTTTTGTTTTTTGGATTCTAGGTGTAAGAGATAATTACAGTAACATGCGATATTATTTTAACTGGTTTTTGTCATGTGTTAGAGTTATTTTAAAAAGATGTGTTTGATGAATCGAGATCACGATGTAGGACTAATTTACATCAATCACTCATTCATACGCTCACTCATATTTCTTTAGTTGTAGAGTCTATCTTTTGAATTAAGCTGGTAAATTTGGCTTCAATGAAACGAATCGTGTCAATCGTTCCAATACACAGCTACGTACGTTGCTTAATAATTGTTCATAGGCATCATCGCCTAATTCTACACGTAAATGATTTAATTGCCATTGAATGTATTGAGGCAAAGAAATCCTATGTACAGGATCCTTTATAGCTAATTGACGGCAACGATCATAATGATAGGTTTGGCCACTATAATTATCCTGTGTACAGAAGCGAGTTTCCCAATCGTATGCATCGTCAAATATAAGGGAATCATAATACTTAGTTGGGTTAGTTTTATCTAATTGATCGCCTGATGGTGCGTTTGATACTGCTGTGGTTGAATCATTTTTAGTTAGATCATTATTATCATCCTCAGTCTCACTCATCACTTCATATAAGGTGTCGGTAATATTTTTCATTATGGCTGGGAATCTCTCCAATAATATAGCATTGTTCGAGAATATTGATAGAAATGCTAAGCAGAAAAGTTTACGCTTCTCCAGCTCAGAAACTAATGGCATTTGTGTTATCCATACATCAAATATAATTCCTAATGCATTGGCTTGTTGTAAATTCTGTACAACATCCATGAAGACTTGTTGACTAATTAGTAAAACGCGTGAGATAATCATTAAAAACATGCCCATCAATATTGGAATATCTTTGTTAAGATATACTTGACGAAATATATAAGGAAGAGTTGGTTTTATCATTTCGAGGCCATAAACGCCATTTGATTTTAGGCATACATCTAATACTTTCATTATTATCATAGTACCTTCTGCACGTACATCTTCAAACATGCGTATACAAAATTCAATAAACACTTTTCCATAGCGTTCAAGAAAGGCTTCAGCATCTAACAATATGTATGCATGTACAAGGTGTAATACAGTACGTAAATTTTCTGATGACATTTCTACAATCGGCATTATATTACGGCATAAATCGATCAATGGCAATGACATTTTCGTGGTATTTTCTACAACATTCAGCCATAAGGAAAGGCCTTCTTCAATGAGGTATACATGTGATGGCTCCTATAGAAGCATTTATATATAAATATTTTTATTATTTTTATTTTTATTTCAAATAACAACGACTAAGAATACCCACCATCCAGATACTAATTAAATCTTTATGGTACAGACACACAAATTTAATTTGAAAAAATCAATTAATCGTAATAGTTTTAGCTTAATATTAGTAAAAAAGCTTCAGCTCTCTATCTGCTTCAGTTTTCAAGCTATGCACAAAAAATTATAAATTTTAAAAAACAGTGGTGTGTTCCCAGTTAAAGTTGCGCTATGGCCACTCCCTTCAACAGATTTGGTCTATTTTCAATATCAAACAACGTACATAAACTTCCAATACTTCTGCTAAATTTCAAGCCAATATCTCATTTTCTTCCGATTTTATGAATGTTTACCGCTTACGTACAGATAGACAGACGGACATACAGACAGACAGAGAGAGATGCCTAAATCGATTTAAAATTCGATGCTGCTCAAGAATATATATACACTTGGTAGAGTTTCCGACGCTTCTTTCTAGGCGTTACAAATATAATGATAAAATGCGTATACCTCCAACCTCTGGATGCTGGGTATAACAACATCAATATATACATAAAATAAGAATAGTAATATAAAAAAAAGAGAGCTTGAAATATATGTAAAAATCACTTACCTTGATATCCGTACTAAAGGCGATGACATTATATAAAAATGGCCTCATTAAATCCGGAATATCTCTAATAGCTTTAACCATTTGCTCCAATGTACATATTATAGAACAGCGCAACATATTATTATTTTCACTTTCTCTCCATAACATCGGCAGGTACGAAATCAAGCTTTTAGCATGAGGTTCAATGTGATAACACATTCTTTCGACTAGCGAAGACATGATTGTCAATACTTTCATTTTGGTATCACACTCTTTAGCTTCGCGCAGAACATCAAAGAGCGCGCTAAAAGACTGTTGTAAATATGGTAAAAATGTCTGACCGTTAAATTCGAAATCACTTATTAAAATCGAGAGGGTGCATGAAGCGGCCAATCTTATTGATATATCTTCAGTTGGCCGTAACAAATGCAGGCATGCTTCATATCCCAAAGGACGAAGATCACGTGAAAATTTCACTACAGTCCATTCACCCAAAAGCCAAATAATACGACGACGTAATATACGAAACTGATCATTTTCAATTTTCAACTCATCCAACAATTGTCCACTAAACCAGGTATCAAAATTTACTTCATTAAATAAATGAAGTGCCGCCTGCCCAGCCGCATTATATATAGCATCTTTAAGTAAAATATCTTTAAAGTCTGAATTGGATGATAATTGCATTTTCTGAGCTTTATGAACATATTTGACAACCTCGGTACACATTTGTGTTTGATGCGTGGTAAACAATGTTAAAAATAATGCTTCAATGCAAGGCCTTAAAGCATATTTCCAACTATCACCACCAAGATCATCCTGAGCGTATTCTTCAGGATTCTCTGACCATAAATTTAATTCAGTTTGTGTCAGAACAAAATAATGCGTAATTATCTTTTCACATAGGTAACTAATGCGCTCATCGGTAAAAAACATATCATGATTGTTACTCATTGCTTGATCATTCTCTTCATCCTCATCATCCCATTTTGGTACCCTACGCATATTATTTTGATAAAACGGTGTTAAAGTACCTTTCAGCAAATTTATGCAATGTATAGCAAATTGACGAAAATTGATCAAATTATCCGTGAATATTAAATAAGCATTACAGTAGAAGACACAATTAAAGCTAAAGTGTAAAGCCCGTGGCAAAAATTTCAGGAAAGCCGTACTATGCAATGTCTGAAATTCCAAAATCGTTTTCATTTGTTTAAGTATCAATTTTTCTAATAACGCCACCAATTGCTCATCAGCATTTAATTGTTTTAATTCATGACGACATTGGAGGCATTGCTCCAAACGATCGAATAAATTTTCCATAAAACGTAAAAACAATAAAGATTTTTGCGGCTTGCCAAAACCGTATATGGTCAATTTACGTAATATGCGTGCGCATAATATTGTTCGCTCTAAAATTCCCTTCGCAAGTGAAGGATCACTTTTCAATTGATGAAAGAATTTAGTAGCGTGCATGTCCCAAAATTGCAAAAGGAATTCATACATGTTACCGGTTAATTCCTCAAATACTCGTTTATCAGCCAATGTGCGTCGTGACGCGAGAGCTTTTACAACGTGATGTAATGTTAAAAGGACACGTTCTCCTTTTTGGTCAACAGTTTTCTCAAAAGTGTCAAGCGCATAATTAGCGAGAAGCAGTTGTAATCTCTTCAAAAGTTCAGGGAGAAGATCAGGCCAATCATTAGGGCAGTCTACACGAGCAATGCGAGACATTAATACAGCCACTTGCAATGCTATCTGAGGTACAGTTTCATCAGTAAAATGCGCCAATAAGATGCTTCGTATTTGCTGTTTTTCATCAGAAGCCAATTCTTGCCGTGAATTTCGACGCCAATACTTGTTGACACAATTTTTCAGATAAACAGCTGCCATCCAACGGACATTCGTATCCAGTTGATTATTTAAGTTGACATCATTTTCATTTGATAATCCCAAACATAAACGGGTTAATGTTAAAATAAATCCAGGATGAGATTCCCATTCGATTAACTGAAGCTCAGCTTTACGTACCACTTCATGATTTATATCGGTGGCTGCACGCAAAGCATGGCACAATATTAACTCAGCTGATTCAGCCTGGACTTCCATGCTAATTTATATATAATATTACCATTATAATACAATAAAATACAATACAATACAATAAAATAATAATAAAATAATTAATAGTGAAAATTAAAAGGTGTGGCAAGCAAACATATAAATGAAATTTATAAATAAAATATATAAATATAAAGAGAATTTTATAAATAAAAATTAAAGCTCTTACCTTAAGTAAATTTGTAATTAGATACCATTAAACGGATGTTTTTTGCAATGTAATATCGATTGACAATTTCCGAAGAAAAATTTCAAAAAAAAAAAAAAATTATTCAACGCTCAAACACTACCTCCACTCGCACCTCCTAACGAAATTTAACTATTCATACTAATATCAATGAATTGCTTTAAATGTGCCATATTCCATTCTGTTTCACATTAGCTACAAAAATAACAAACCGTAATAAACAACATATGATAAAAGTACAGGGTCTTCACCAAGTATAGCATAATTTAAAAAGAAAATTTGAGAAATTTTCCTTTTTTTATTGCTAGAATCTTGAAATTATGAGAAAATTTACAAAATTCTTATCAAATTTTTGTTATATGATAATAAACTATTTGGTTATATTGCAGTGAAATATCTATTATTGGCTAGGCAAATATTAATTAGTAAAGGAATGTTACATTAATATTTGATGTATTAATTTTTGTGTAGATGGCGCTATTTTCTTATAAACAGTGCAAGCTTTTAAATTATTCAATAAACGTTCTGAGTACAATTCTTATTACATTCTCGTTACCAAGACTTTTATACCCTACGTAAAAGGTTAAAATCTAATTGTCCAAATGTATGTAACAACCTCTATCTAGTGGATCTATTTAAATAGATCCACCTTTATAAGACCCATCAAGTCAGAATCAATTTCTAACTCGACTCCAATTTCTCTATTTGTTGTTTGTCGATATAAATTTATTATCGAAGTACAACTCGCAATTTTTGAGATATTTTAATGAAATTTGTTTATTTGCCACAATAAACACCACGGAATAGGCAAGATCGTAAAACTTTAAGTTATAGTCGGCAAATGCGAAAAACCGATATAAGGAATTTATGTACAATTTAAAATATTTTATGATAATTAATACACCATGATTGTTTAACATGCTAACAATGTGATTTAGATCCTTCTAAGTTTTGATCTCACTCCCATATAAAGAATTTCCCAAATCAGCGAAACATTAACATTTTTACTTAGAATGCATTTTATTGTTGTACATTATGCATTTTTAGGATACTTAATTTTAGGCCAACTGTAACATTTTCACAAGATTTACGTAAGACAACCAACTCAAAATTTATTTGTCCTTACATTCTAAGTACTATACTAGACCGCATTGACTTGCTAATGAGGAAAACGGATAAAGCCCACAAGACATTGGAAACGTTTTTGCTTTGTGCTAAATATAAGCATTTATTAATTGTAAAATGTACAAGCAAAGAATTTCATATTTAGATTATGTAGCATGCATTGTGTGTACATGTCACATATTACTTTTGCAAGAGAATTTAAGAAGGAACAGCATACTGAAACACAGAAACATTGTTCCATAGCCCATAATTGAATCCAGAGCAATAACAACTTCGGTAATATTGGATGTAAGCATTATAAAATTGCTAAGCATTATTTTTTTTGGATTAAAATGACATTTTTACTTGGGCCGAATTGAGAAATTATCTTTTAGTGTCTCGATCAGTTGTACAGAATTTTTCACCAAATTAGGTGTAACTGTGGGCTTTATTATATACATAATTTACCCACCAAACTGGAATCCGTATAACATTCACTCATTGAAACTGTATAAGTGGCTTCTTTAAAAAAAATCGTCAAGCATAGACATCAAGCGGTAATGGAAAAATTCGTACTAGTAATATACGTAATTCTCGATCTGACCAGGTTAGCGTGTGATTAGTATAGAATTCACCAAATATTTTCTCAATAGTGGCATTAACAGTTTCCTTCATCAAATATGAAAAATATGCAAAAGCAAATTGTAGACCATTATTTCAAATGCAAATTTTTGTTTGCATAGCTTCAACTATAGAAAGTGCTAATAGAAAACCGACATGGGCTAATATTTTGTGCACTTTAAATCCATAATGTTGATTTAATAACATATTAGTATGTATAAGGGATTGTGTATACATGTCTCTTGGCTTTGCAATAACTTTAATTTAATTACCATTGACGCTTAATATTTGATTAATTATTTTATTTATGGTTTTTGCAGAAGGTTGTGAAATATCTTTGCATTCTCTCTATGATCTACGGATCTCAGATTGTTATTAAATTAAAGACTTGTTTAAAATGATGAAAATGAAATTGTGTGAAATGTGAAATTTCGTTTGCTGATTGTGTCTTACTTGTTTTAGTAATATGATCTTTGTGATTATATGATATAAAACAATCACCACCATCAAATTGGCAATTAGATATATAACAATGTCTATCGTAAGCAGTATTTCCGACAAGGGCAATCTTCAACACAATCGGGCACTAACCATGCATTATGCATATGCGTACACCTTCTAAATAAATCTTCAGGATAAAGATTTGCGTCAACGCTAATCATTTAGATAGAGGAATTTCTCCGGTAGATTTGGTATGCGATATATAAATGTTTTAATAGATGAACTTGAGAATGTTGGTAACCATTCAATTTTTGGACAGAGAAGTTCATGTGACACAATACTAATATGTCTATTACTTAAATTCAACCAAATCGGTATTTGACCATTTGTCACTATATATTTATGCCGTACCCAAGGAACATACTTATCTAATGATCTCAGAGAATAACGTAATTCATTCTTGTCATCGAAAATTATCATAAATTTGTGATAGAAATTGTCATAGAAAATTATCCTCACTGCCATTCACCCAAGTATATACCACATTTATGGGCTAACATAACGTTTAACTATAAATAGATAAACCAGAAAACTAAACCCATATAGATAGATTTAGGGAAATAACTTTATAAACTTTTTTATGATTACGCTTTTAAAGATATTTGTATTGACATTACCCTTTGATACCACAGTACAATTACAATTGCACCTAAAAAACCGATTAACAAACGACATTTGCATCTCCATATTTTAGGATAACAGCACTTTTTGTGCCAATGCATATTTTTTATTCTTCATTAAAGCCACCGATTTTTAAAACCGCAATCAAATTCGTGCATCCATTTTTTTTTTGGCATTTTTCTGCTTAAACAATGTATTTCATTGTAATTAATGGAATAGATAAAATATATTCCCATAGACACTATTTATTCAATTCTTCTTCTTGTTTTTAGTAATTAACAATCAACAACAGATGATTCACTTCAATAGAAAACACTTTAGTTATATAGTAAACAATTGTTTCCTTTCCATTTTGTTAAAATTTCCTATTTTAACAATAAAATTGATATTAATCGCAAAAAACGTTATTCGAAGTTGGTTCACATTTCACTTTAAGTGAATGGTTTTTATTAAGTTATTTACATATAATGTAAATTTACATAAAATGTAATGTAATATAATAAATAAATAAATGTGAAACGGGTAAAAGTGGAATATTTTCTCTGAGATTTGTTATTTTCATCGACATTTGAGACATTTTAGACATTTGGTGCACACATACAAAACGCATCACATGACTGTAATATTGCAATGGCAAATAAAGAACTTCTATTAGTATCTTTCTTTTGAATCATCTTTTAAGTTTCTTTTTTTTATGAGTTCTATATATTTGTTATTTAAATTTTGTAAAATTTATTTCTATAAATAAGTTGCTAGAATAATTATACATGGAGTTCATTTACATTTTATTAACTCTATGCACCATAACAACCAGTTTAGCTGAACAATCACCTGTATTTTTATGGGGTGTCAATGGCGTTCCTAAACCATCTTTAATTACTGTAACTCAAGATGAATTAATTTCAGTGGTAGAACCTAATTTGTCCGGCAAACCTTTAATTGTGTTTCTAGAAGATGCTTTAACTAATAAAGATTTCTTATGTGAAATTGAAAGTGAATCATGCTTCGCTCATTTGGGGAACTTTATGTCCAAAAATTATTATTTCTCCGTTCAAGATCCTATACAAAGTATACAATCTATTCCAACAACAACACATGAAACCTTAATCCTTAATAACAGTACTTACCTAAATGACCTCAAGCAATTACTAAAAACTAATAAAATAATATTTGTCAATTTCGGTGATCAAACAGCAGAAATGGGTAATCGCGCTTTACGTTTAAAGGAGCATGGTAAGTTTTATTATTAATTATTGCAATCAATATAATGCAGAACCTATCGATGTAATAAATAAATTTTTGTATTATACATCGTTAGTGGTTAGTGATACAAGCTACGTTGGTTTTTTTGTTTGATACATGTGACATGGGACGAACTCATCGTTTATTATACAATAATCGTCTTAGAATAATTTTTGTCATCAATTTAAGTTTGTCAATTTAAGCTTGATGTCTGATCATCTGAATTTTTCGCAAATAGCAAATTTTGTTTTGACGGGCAATTGAAAATAGTCATGTTCTACGTTATGTGGATATATAAGAAATTTCATGTAAGGTGGTTATTAGGCCCGCAAAATAAACGAAACGAAGTGTGCAAAACTTGGTTGGTATCGGTTTATTTTTGAACCCTCTTTCATGCAGCTAACTTGAAAATAAATCGAAATTTGCAATTTTTCAATATTTTGATTTTTTCATTTTTTTTCTGACTCACATTAAATTAAGTAATGCGGAGAATTTAAATGCCGCAAACGATAATGCACCTATTATAGTTACTTGCCTTTATTTCTACATACGTTATATACATTTATAATAAATTGATCGATTATAATTGTTTCACTTGCTTCCTTATAGACTCTATAATGGCTAATATCCATAATGAATTGAAAGAGAAGGCATTCTTCATGTATACCACAGCGGTTACTCGTTCAATTGAAAAGAGTCGTAAACGACGTGATACAGCCCCAAGTGGTTTTATTTTTCGTGATGGTGCAAATTTATTACTTTACTTTCAGTCTCTCATATATAAAGATGATAACGGTGTAACCAATATAGGAGTTACTAGTATGTCTGTAAGAATGAATAACCAGACGTCAATGTCAGTCGAATTAACGAATAATAGTACCAAACAATTATTATTCAATATCAGTTTGTCCCATGATTATTTTTATATGGGCAATATATCTTACGGTGATATAGAGTTTCGTGTTATGGATGTCAGTGCACCTACTTCATTTTCGTACTTTTGTGGCAATTTAACATTCCATAGCAATGCGACTGCGGCATTATTGAAATGGCATGGTTTGCAATTTCAAGCACCGTTCGGCAGTATCAAAGATAATAATTTTAAATTTGGTGATCCGTGGCATTGTGTGGGATTCGTTAGTGACGCCATTTTAATGGGCCTATTAATTGTTGCACTTTTATTAAGCATTCTATTTACTGGATTATGCTGGATTAAAGACATTACTACAATGGATCGTTTCGATGATCCCAAAGGTAAAACGATAACTATTAGTGCAACAGAATAATATGAATGTAATGAATATTTCTTAATTAAAACCAATTACATCTGTTACTATTTCATTTATATAATTTTCACATTTTTATTTTATTTTATTTATTTACCGTTTTGTTGTAATATTGATGATAGAAAATTATGCTTAAAAATAAGTTAAAAGTTTTTGCAAATTGTATTTACTTTACTTATTATTGTAAAAATAAACAATAAAAAATTTCGCTCTAATTAAACATTAATGTATTATTATATAAAATACATTAATTATTAAATAAATACATATGATAAGTATTTTTCCAATTCTACTTTCCTTTCCATACCTCTATATAATATATGCATAATATTTACGTCGGTATATGGTATTAGACATAATTGAAACATCTAGATTAACTGTTGAAAAAAATGTAAATATCAAGAAACATATAAACTGAAATTATTTCGTTAAAATTTTGTTGAAAAGTATGAATATAAAAATGCATATGATTCATACATACAATCATTAATAATACACATAAAGTAATGTATAAATACATATATGAAATGTGAAGACGTGAGAGGTGAGAGCGTTGCATAAGCATTTAATGGCAAAGATAAATTAGATATTTTAGAATGCCTTTTTGCTAAAGCAATAAATTTCAAAATTATTCTATAATCGTTTAAAGATGTTACATACATACATGGATTGATTGATTCTATTTAGAATAATAATCAATATACATTTTATAAATATTGTAATAGGCCACGTTTTACATATTGATTATAATTTTGTAAAGCAGTACAAGTTCGCTGTTGCCTCCAGAATTCTTGACGTTTATTGAGAAAATCAATGGCATCTTTTACATAGTGCGTTACATTTTCAGTATTTGTATCGGCGCATATTAAAGCAGTGTGTTGCAATAAATTTTCTAAATATTCTTTATCGATCGATAATTTATCCAATAATCTTCGTGTGTTTTTATGCTCTAATTCACTCTTAGTTATTTTACGTCGATTTTTTCCATTACATAACGATAAACTTTTAGCATTCACAGTTTTATTTTTAGTGTTGATCGTATTTTCAATAGCCTCCTGAGTTTTTTGTATACCCAAACGAAATGATGCCACTTCTGGACGAATTCTATAACCTCTATAAAAATACATTAAACTTTTTTCGAATTGACCTAAAAAATAAAGTGATTCAGCTTTTTGACATATGGCTCGTACATTATCCTTTTCAATATTCAATGCCGTTTCCGCATCCTCTAATGCTTTTGATGCTTCACCCAACAATAAATAACATTTGCTGCGTAGTATAAGAGCATTTACATCATCGCTATGCAACTCCAAAGCCTAAAAATTAGTATTTTACTTTTGTTATCATTAATTGAATTAATTGAAATTATCATTTTACAAGATCAAAATATTTCTAGATAACAAAATTACTTAATAAGTGAAATTGCTTTATGTTAACCATCTAAAATGTTTTATGTAAAAAATCGAACATTCAGATGGAAGTCAAATATCTTATTTTGATGGCATAAAATAAAATTAAATTAAAATTTCAAATTAAAAATAATTAAAATGAAAATTTTTAATGTAAAGTTGATTCATTTGGATATAATTTATAATGTTTAAAATTCTGGTTAAGTTATTCATGAGATGGTAAAATAAATCGCTAACCTTTGTAAATAATTGTATACCATTTTCTGGATTTGAATTTTTAATCTCTTTTAAACCTAAAGCTATAATTGAATTAACATCAGCTTCTTCTGGTATGAATAATGCTTCACTACGATCTTGTTTCTGTTTGATTTGTAAACTTTGTTTAATGTCATAAGTGCCAGCGCTAACGGCAGCTGCTCGATCCTTATCCGTATAATATGAATCAACAAAATTATTATTACCTTTCTTTTTCTTTAATAGAGCTTCTTCCGTTTTCTTTCTTATCGCCTTAAGTTCAGCCTCAATTCTATTTGCCCTATTTAAATTATTATTATTATTATTTGTGCCTTTTTCACCATCTTGCCCTTGTTCAGCATTTTTCGTGAACGCCTTTTTCTTATTTGTTAATACTTTTGCAGATATTTGTTTAGTTTTATTATTAGGTGATTGATTAACCACACCTATAAAATTCTGTAAGTATTCTTGCTTTTTATCCTTTAAAAGAATATTTTCAAAAACTGTTGACATTATTTATGGAAATTAATCCAAATACCAGTGAAAAATTATTAGACCACACATTTAAACTTTTTCTAATAATTTATTTGTATAAATTTCTATTTATTGAGACAAAATATTTTTGCTTTGAAAATTTCTTATATTAAATTTATTATAATGTTTGTGACGTATGTGATTTGTGTTTGTCGTCGCAATTATAATCCTAAACATATTTACACTAATTATATTAAAAATTTATGTAATATAATTTGTTATGGTCAAAATATGGGTCCAATGGTGCCTTTAACAACTTCATACGCAAATGCATTTTATAATATTTCCATAGAAAAATCAATGGAAATTTTATATAAATTTATTTTTAAAATTTAGATTTAGATTTAGATTTAGATTTTAAATGGATGCCATCTCCTCTGTTCACCTAAATCCATGTTAATTAATCAATTTTTGAGAAATATGTATGTTTGTATATAAATAGGGCTCTTCAATAATCGCTAATATCTAGAATATTGCAATAATATTTCAAGTTATCATGGCAACATATCGATAGTGCAATAGAATATTTGATTGAATATTAAATTAAATATTCTATTGTACTGCTGACATTGTTAATAATGGATAATGACCTATTGGTTATTCACTAATAAAATATCCATTAATAAGTCCATCAAAACTATGGTAGATAAGGTAATTGAAATAATTTAAAATTGTTAAACTATGTAGAATTATGAACATTATGTCCACGACTAGAGTTAATATAGAAATAACAACTGAATGAATCTTTAATATATGCATCTTGAATTGTACCAATCGATTCAGTAGCATTTTTTTTTGAATCTATTTGACTCATTCATTCATCTTTGTGAAAAAAGATTGATCGTTGATTGTTGATTGTAGTGTTCAATTTGCCATACGTCAACAGCAATTGATTGAGTGATTGAAAGCCTGGTATGCAGATATTATTTAGTCATCGAATCAGATTGGTTTGGATTCTCTTTTTTTTTTAAATCAATCCGTTACGAAACTTACAGTAATAATTATTTGAGCTTTTGTCTTCTTTTGTAATCCATAAATCTCATGCATGGTAATTATTATTTGGAGTTATACTCATTTTGTCATTACCTTTGCACTGGCAAAAAGAAAGCATCGGATACTCCATAAAGTATATATATACTTTTCTTGATCAGCATCAAACATTAAATAGATTTAGATATGTCTGTGTGTCTGTGTGTCTGTCTATCTGTACATCAGTTCATGAGTGGGTAACATTCTTCTGGCCACAAAAAAAAAATATATGAACTTTAAATTTGGCAGGTACATTAGAAGTTCTTGCTGTTAGTTTGGTATTGAAAATGGGCAAAATCGGTCCAAGGACACAATCACAATGCAACATAAACATTGAGAAGATCTCGATTTTTTTTTTTTAAAGTAAAATTTAATAATTTTTTAGTCATTCATTTAATCAAATGAAAAAAGTTGGAAAGTTGAAATTTAGTACAATTAGCAAGACAACTAATTTATATTGTCTAACCACAAAAATCATGCAAATCGGCCACGCCTACATGAAATGTATATAATACCAAATTTTTACATTCTTACGTTTATATTTTCCACTTATTACTCAAAAAGTGAAACAGTCTCAATGTCAAAAAATTTAATGGTGAGTATTTAAAGGTTTAATTCCGGCCAAATAAAATTTTTCACTTGTTGATTTCCGTTTCATGTAATGAATCTACAAAATGTTTCGGTTTCTTTTTTTGTTTTTGTATTTATTTTTGTTTTTCTTATATTATTATATTATTATTTCTTGATGTTTTATTTACATATTGATATTTTTATGGTGATGTGTATATTTTATATTGATAGATAATAAATTATTTAAATATTTAAAATGTAAAAGCATAAAAAATATTCTCTAAGAATATAAAATTGATGTGAATGAAGGAAAAAATTGTTAATTCTCATCAAAAATAAAACAGGAAAAACGCCATAGAATAACATTCGAATCTGTGATAATTTTCACTTAAATTGAATATTTGAAACGTTTGAAGGTTAATATTAAAATTATTTACTTTTTATTGGATACTCTACCAACTAAAACTTGTAATGTTATGTTTCTATATGTAAATTATGTAGTGTTAACAATTGAAAATTTTAATAAAATTTTGCGATTGAAAGGCTTATTCTTCAGTCATTCTTATAAATAAATTGATGTATGGTTTAATTGAAAAACTCGATTGCGATCAGTGTTTAACATTTTCAATTGTCATTTACTAGTAAATGATCTGAAATTATAACTTTCTAAAAGAATTTTTATTGTTTTCATGCAAAATCAAAAACCAGCTAAAAATGGATCATGATGTTTCCGCCTTATAATTTACATCTGACTTTTCTGACTAAGCTGTTTTTCTAACTCTTTAAAAATATATATAAAGAATACCATTATTATGAAAGGGATGCACTTTTCCCTTAAAATTACCTTCAAAAAAAAAAAAAGAAGAAGAAGAAAGAAGAAAAAAATTCAGGCGGTTTGTGCAATGTCTGATGTTTTTTCTCTTTTTATTGTTTATTAAATTAGATTGGAAGGGATCATTTTTATGATTAATAGTCATTTGCCTTTTGTTTTTACTTCAAAAAAAAATTTTTTACTTATATAAAACAGAATTTCTGTGAAATGTAAGGGTTTGTAAGTAAATAAAAGTAAAAAATCACAAAAAGTAATCAGATCAGATATATTACGGAAATAGTATTAAGAAGTTTGATATTTTTGAGCAGAATATATTGAAAATTAAAAATAAAGAATAAACAAATAAAAAAAAGTATAAGAAAACGATGATGCAAAAAATTTTTTGAATATTAATTTTTTTATTTTTTTAATAACATTAATGCTATAAAATGTCGCTTTAAATTTTAACATCTACCAATTGAAAGAAAATATTATAATGGCAGCAAATGGCAATTTAAGAAACCGAAATATATTTAAGATGTTGATAAATCATGAATAATAATAAAACGATTATATATTTCCATACTAATACAATTTGCAATTAAATCATTTAATATTGTAATTAGTTCGAATAAATGGTATAATTATCGAACGAGCTATGAGTTATGAGTTAAATTTTGAGTTATGAGTTATGAGTTATGAGTTCAATTGTCTAATTTTCTTAAATTATCGCATATATTATAATATGAATGATTGAATGTAACAATTGAAATATAAATTTACCTACCCGATTGTAACCGTGAAGTGCTCTTTCAAAATCTCTAGATTTTATATGATTTTTTGATTGGTCACACAACAATTTAATAGCCGTTTCAATATTTTTCAAATTACTTTCTTTCAACATTGCTTTTATTTGCTTTTCTTTTATTTTTCAATTAATTTAAAATTTTAATTTTATTTTAATTGTAATTCTTCTGGTAATTACATTTAAATCAATTACTACTTAAAGAAAAATTATCAAGATAAAATTCTCACAAAATGTAATATTTCCTCCGATATGATTATAAATAACTGAATGAATAATAATTCTATCTATATTGAAGGATAATATCGTCCATGTACAGACATCAACTGCAATAATGGCGTAATGCATTAAATACTTATTTCAAATTTATATATATGTATGTATATATGTATAGAATTTGCATGTTATATATACAATTCCCATTCAACTGTCACGATATTTACTAATGAAATTAATCATAACAAATTTGTTGCCTAGAAAACCTTTTATATTGATGTTAACAATGTAATAAAAGTTAATTTAAAATGATGTGGTATTGTTTTGTAAAGTTATAAGTACAGAGATCGACTTAACATTCTATAGCAGGGGCCATAATAATTTTTATAAAATTACATGTACGCATGATCTGCAATACATTTAATCTCATATTCAAATGTTCCTTTTTATAGAAATTTTTATACAAAAAATTAAGTAAATTTTTCTTAATACTGCTAAAGAATTAATGAATTTATTCAACAAATAATAATAAGGTTTAAGTTTAAATGGTAACAAAAATTGGAGTATAGGTTTTTTAAAAAATTTGATAATTACTAACAATTGTTAAAAAGTATATATCACATGATTTAATGGAATTAAAATATTAAAAAAGAATCACATGACTATTTTAAAAAGTTCTGCTCTGTTAAAGACGACAATTTAAAGAATTTAAGATTTAAGACATTGATTAATAAGTGGTAAATTTTTTTTATAAATTTTACAAGTCAATTTAATTTAAAACAAGTAAAAAAATTATATTTGGTCCGCCACCCAGACACCATGATATTACATTTCAGAATCTGATTCACTTTTTTAGGAGTAAATGCAAAACGTAAACTTAAGAAATTGAAAGTTTGGTATTGTATAGTTTCGTGTAGGCGTACCCGATTTGCATAATTTTTGGACAAACATTGTAGACCAATAGTCTGCCTAATTGTGCAAAATTTTTAAATTTTTTATCTTTTGTAGTTTCAATATGATGAGCAAAAAATTACCAAATGAGGTGTTCTCAATTTATGTTGCTCTGTGATCATATCCTTCAACTGATTTGGCCCATTTCCCATCTCAATCTGTCTGCAAGAACTTCCAATGATTCTGCCAAAATTTGAGCTTGATATCTAAAATTTTGCGACTAAGAGAATGTTTACAACAGACAGATACACTGACGTACAGACGGACAGTTATAGCTAAAGCCATTCAGAATTTGATACTGATTAAGAATATATTTACTTTATAGGGTGTCTCACGTTTCCTTTTAGGCATTACAAACATAATGACAAAATGAATACACCTCTAACTTCTAGGTGGTAGGTATAAAGAAGTAATCCAAAATGATTAAATTTTCATATCTAATGATTTTTATCAATCATACATTCGATTTGAAGCAAAACTATGTTCAGTACAATACAAATCATTTTGAATCTCACTGTAAATTATGATTTTTTACTTTGTTCATCCTTAAACACAGACAAATTTCAGATACTTTATGTAGATGCTTCGAAAGATTTGTGCCATCTCAATAAATTACATATTAAATAACACGTAGATACATCAAATCTTATATACAAAATAGTTCCAAATTTGGCAATGTGCCTAAATTTCGTTTTGTCTTTATTAATCTTCAAAGTTTGTTTTGTGTTTTCATAATTAAGTTCTAAGAAAACTGCAACTTTGAAAAACTTTATTAGGGCTAATTTTATAAATTAACTACTTGGAGAATTTTTCATTAATTTTCAATACATTTCGGTTTAATGCAGAAATGAAAAGATCATAACTTATTATGATATAATATTCCGAAAATTGATACTTTACTATTAGTACTTTCTACTATGATCATGCCTTATTTTATCCAATCAGAATTGCACTTTAAATAGAAAGATGCTGTACAATGGGCATCTCCTTTAATCAATATAACTTATTAACCTATTTTCTATACCAATCTACAGATAAGAACTTCTAAGGTTTCCAATAGAGATTTCAAGTTTTAAGATATTTCAAGTTTTTCCATCAGAAAGATATCAACAATGAACAGCCATGAACAGCCATGAACAGAATGAACAAGTCGATATAGAAAATGATGTTGATCATATATATGGAGTCTCTAACGTTTCCCTTCTTTCATTTTTGTTTTGTCCAAATATATAAAAGCGATGTATTAGCTATCATCGAATCTCCAAAAACGTCATGCCCCATTGATCTATAATTGTCGAGTATATATTCATTAAAAACTGGTTTTTGTGAAATTTTCATATGGAGCAGATTTTTCTTGCGAATTGACTTTATCATAAATTATAGTTTACTATAAATGGATTATGGAAGACACGAATGCGCTTATTTAATTTTGCCTAAAGTTAAATTAAATTAACTAATAAAGCGATGAATTCTTATCAGAGAGTGACAATATGAGAGTTAGGCCGATGGTGAGAGTAAGGCCGATGGTAAGAATGAGAGTAAGTAGAGAGAAAGTGAGAGAAATAGAGAGAGAAAAAGAAATTACTTATTATAAATTGTCAACTTCACAGATATGTACTGCGTATTGTATTTATTGTTGTATTTGTTATATATTTAATATTATTGTTTTGTATGCATTTGGTAAGAAGAGCATCTAAATTATATTTCACTTACTTAGTTAACTTGTTTTCGCTTTGTTTTTGTTTTCAAATAATCAAATTCAGTATTGATATGTAGATAATAAGCAGTTAATAATAATTGATTGGAAGAATTCATTTAAAATGAAAAACTAAAGGAAATAACAAGAAACAGAAGAAGTAGAAAATAAAATGTGTAAAATACGATTAAAGATGTAATTAAATAATAGAAACGTATAAATGTATAAATATATGATTGTATCAACGTGAAGGTAAATACTTTGATGAAAGATCTCGATTTATATTGATTTTTTTTTGTCCTTACACAAATACAGGCGCAAATACCAGCAGTCCGTACAATACAATATTCTTTTGTAATTTTATAGATCTTTTTCAGGATACATTAATAAATATCAATAAATAATTATTATATTACTAAAATTTATTGATACTGATATTGAGACTACATATATGTGTTTTAAAAACACCCATCATTTTTTTAAACATACTTAAACACATTCACATGTGTTGCGGGGTTTAATACAAATATGCCATATAAATATGATTCACTTAAATCTAAACATATGTACATAAAATATTTAGATAAACATTACCACTTTGAAAGTCGCTTTGCGAGTCATATTACTTCAAATTATTATTAGCATTTTAATGTATGCGTGATAGATTCTCGGATAATCTAGATTGGTTAATTCTAGGCTCAATTCAATACACAACGTTCTTGCTTTTTTGTTTTTTCTTTTTTTTGTTTTTGCTTATAAAGGGGCATTTTGTATAACCTAGTTAATCGGATGCTTCTATGAAGCTAGTAATATCGTTATGTTTCTGTTATAGCAAGGGACATACGTTCATCATTCCATAGAGACTCATAAAGCAAATTAAAACCAAATCAATATGGCTATGTCGAAAGTTATACGTGTATTGGAAAAGTCTATACCACCATCTCCTTATAGTGTTTTGATGGAGAATCGAAATAAAAATGATAGCATATTATTTGAATCACACGCTGTAGCATTATTATCACAACAGGAAGCTGAAATTATACGTAAACAATATGTAAAACTTTGTGATGCATATGGTTGCCTCGGCGTCTTACAATTGAATGCTGGCGAAAGTGTAATTTTATTTTTAGTATTGGTGGTAGGATGTATATCTGTGGGTAAAGTATGCGATGTAGAAGTATTTCGTATAACACAAACGCAATTTATACCATTGCAAAACATTTTGGCCAATGAAGATAAAATCTCAGAAGTGCGAAAGCTTCTTAATTCTGGTACATTTTATTTTACTCATCCAAATACAACAACAATGACAATGTCAGTCCAAATGATAAAATTTGATGTAACATTATGTGCACAGAGACGTTTCCAAACAACGTTGACAGATCATAGATTTTTTTGGAATCGCATGATGTACATACATATGTTAAGATTTGGTATTGATTGCAATACATGGTTATTAAAAGCAATGTGTGGTTTTGTTGAGATACGAACTGTTTATATTGGTTCAAAGCAAGCGCGTGCTGCCTTGATATCACGTTTAAGTTGTGAACGAGCTGGAACGCGGTTTAATGTAAGAGGTACTTTTTATATTTTAAAAATGTATAAATATTAATGATAAATAGTAATATGAAAATCAAAATCAAAAGAATAATAAGAAGAATACAATTTCAGGAACTAACGATAAAGGTCATGTAGCCAATTTTGTCGAAACAGAACAAGTTATTTATCTTGATAATGATGTTACCAGTTATGTTCAAATACGTGGATCAGTACCATTATTTTGGGAGCAACCTGGTGTACAAGTTGGTTCACATAAAGTGAAATTATCACGAGGATTTGAAACATCAGCTGCAGCATTTGATCGCCATTTATCCATAACGAAACAACGCTATGGATACTTGGCAATTATAAATTTGCTTGGCACTTCATTACTGGGAAGTAAAGAAGGTGAAGCAATGCTTAGTACAGAATTTCAACGGCATCAAAGTATGTCGGCTCATAAAGATGTGCCACATATAGTTTTCGACTATCATCAAGAATGTCGTGGAGGTAATTTTTCCAGTCTATCTAAATTAAAGGAGCGAATTATTGCTAGTGGCGTTAGTTATGGTATATTTTGCGCTGTAAATTCCCAAATTAATCGGCAACAATTTGGTGCAATTAGAACAAATTGTTTAGATTGCTTGGATCGTACCAATTGCGTCCAAACGTATCTTGGATTAGATATTTTACATTCTCAAATTGAAGCTTTAGGTTTAGCTGAAAAGAAGCAAAATTTTGCACGCTTCGAAGAAATTTTCCGACAAATGTGGATAACCAATGGTAACGAAGTAAGTAAAATATATGCAGGAACCGGTGCTATCCAAGGTAGTTCAAAATTAATTGATGCAGGACGATCAGCGGCAAGAACTATACAAAATAATCTTCTCGATAATTACAAACAGGAAGCTATCGATATATTATTGGTGGGTTCCACTCTTAACTCCGAATTGGCGGATCGAGCACGTATATTATTACCATCAAATATGCTTCATACGCCAACTTCCGTTATGCGAGAAATGTGCAAACGTTATGTGGAATATGTTACACCACAAACTTGTCGAATCGCTGTTGGTACATATAATGTGAATGGTGGAAAGCATTTCCGCAGTGTTGTTTTTAAAGATTCGCTTTCCGATTGGTTATTAGATTGTTACACAATAGCACAATCTAAGGAGTTAATAAATGTAGAAAATTCTGCAGAAACTGCTTTTAATCCGCCCGATATATTTGCTATTGGGTTTCAAGAAATCGTCGACTTAAATGCATCAAATATAGTTGCTGCTAGCACAGACAATGCCAAATTATGGGCTGAAGAATTGCAAAAAACTATTTCGCGTGATTATGATTATATTTTATTAACTTATCAACAATTAGTTGGAGTATGTTTGTACATATATATACGACCCGAGCATTCGCCTTTTATTCGTGATGTAGCCGTTGATTGTGTTAAAACGGGATTAGGAGGAGCAACTGGCAATAAAGGTGCCTGTGCAATACGTTTTGTATTTCATGGAACCTCAATTTGTTTCGTTTGCGCTCATTTTGCAGCTGGTCAATCCCAGATTGCTGAAAGAAATGCAGATTATTCAGAAATAACACGTAAACTTGCCTTCCCAATGGGTAGAACATTGAAGTCTCACGACTGGGTATTTTGGTGTGGCGACTTTAACTATCGTATTGATATGGATAAAGAAGAATTAAAGGAAAAGCTTAAAAACGGAAATTTGTTGGATCTTTTAGAAAATGATCAATTAAGAAAAGAACAAGAGGTGGGCCATGTGTTTAACGATTTCCTGGAGGGTGACATATCATTTGAACCAACGTACAAGTACGATTTATTTAGTGATGATTACGACACCTCTGAAAAACAAAGGGCCCCAGCTTGGACAGATCGTATTCTTTGGCGTCGTCGTAAGGCCTTAGCTGAAGCTGACAACGTTAATGCTGAATGGAAACCGGGAACTTTAATTCATTATGGCAGGTCTGAATTGAAACAAAGTGATCATCGACCAGTTATTGCAATTATTGATATTGAAGTGATTAAAATTGATGCGAATCGGCGAAAAGAAGTTTTCGAACAAGTTATTACGGATTTAGGGCCGCCAGATGCAACAATTATCATAAACTTGGATGAACAGTCGCAAAATGAAGGCGGTGTTACCATATATGACGAAAAAATTATGACTGCTCTCATTCAAGAGCTTTCCAAAATCGGAGAAGTTACGCTTGTAAGATATGTTGAAGATAATATGTTAGTAACATTTCGAAGTGGGGAATCTGCTTTAAAAGCTGCTTCTATGCATACAGTTTGCATTGATGATTTATCATTTGAAATTAAACTAAGAACCCCTAATTGGTTAGAACGTGTAAGGGATGAAATAGATTTGTGTACAGTTAATACCATTCCATTGTGTGCTAATCCTCAAGAGACCGCTAAATTATTAAATGTAACTCCTGAAGTACCGCAACGTCCTAAGCAACCACCGATGCGTCCTGTACCGTCACGACCGCCTTTACCCGCTTCACCAAAACATTCCACGCGTGACATGATGCACGGTACCTCAGCAAATAATAAAACACAATTATGTCAGCCTTTTAAACCTGTAAATTCAGACACATCAAATCAGAAACAGCAAACGGCAAATGAGACAGCAACAAAGGAAGTACGCTCAGAAACGATTCATAATAGTCAAAGTTCACCACCATCTGCATCTACACGAGAGAATAAAGTAAATATTCTTCCTATTTCTACAGGAGACCA
The DNA here is from genome assembly GCA_023089585.1 of Melophagus ovinus. NCBI lineage: Eukaryota > Metazoa > Arthropoda > Insecta > Diptera > Hippoboscidae > Melophagus > Melophagus ovinus. The sequence continues at coordinate 727,805 of JAKKIB010000176.1, forward strand.
CAAATTAACTACTAATGAAAAATGTATTGTAAATGATGAAAATAACATTTATGAGGAAATTGTTGATGAAATACCACTCCCTGGATATCCTCCCCCACCTTTTCCCACAACTTGCAAAACAAACACTACGGAAAAGTGTAGTACTGTCAGTAGTACATCGTCCAATATGGCTTTAGGTCCACCACCACCATTACCAGCTAGGCGTGCTCCACCACCTGTTCCCGAAAGAAGTTCGAATTTTATTTCCCATTCGAGTAAATCAAATAATAACTGAAAAATTAATCACATGTATTGTACTGCAGAGTATAAATTATGATATCACTTTATTTAAAAATTAAATCGCTAGACTGTAATAATAATGGAAATATAATAATGATATATGCTTCAATTGTTAATTTAATTTTTTACTAACTACTACTAATACCTTTATTTCGACATATGCAGCACGCAAAAGTTTCATCTGATCTGTCAGGTGTTATCTCTGACAAATTTTAAAAACAGCTATTTAAAATATAAATGGTTTATTCAAATACGATAGCAGAAAATTATCGTTGGCTGTATACAATTTTTAAGGATGTTTCTCACAAACATTTTTGAAAGCGACTCCAATTCAAGTACACAAAAAAGGCCTTTGGTTTTCTAAATTTTCTTCTAAGCAACTTCAAAACTTGTAAAGCTATTTCAAATACTTCAAATCGGAATTATGGTTCGCCTTGCATTTCCTGCTATTCTTTTTCCTGTCAATGTATCTCCTGTTAGCAATATACTGCATAAATTTTTTTAAATTATTCTTAACTAAATGTTAACGACTTATTATCAAATAAATTTAACTTATCTGATCATTTTTAAAATTGTTGTAACATTTACACAAGTTTTTCGATCCAATTTATACTAATTTTGTTCACTATTTTTTCACTTAAAGAAGATTGCAAAAATAATTATGTAAAATAATACAAATAAAATAATATGATAATGAATATGATGAAAAATCTTTCTGAGAAACAGATCACAATTTTCATGAACTGTACCACCAAACAACGCTCTATTTTTAATGAATTTTGATGCGTAAATGTACCAAATTTTTGTTTAGATGAATCAACTTTATTGGAAGCTTTGTCGTATAACAAAAGTTTTAAATCATTTACAAATAAACATTTTCTACCTTCATTTTTATTTGTTTGCTTTTTAATCGTGTGATCCAAAGTGGTGCATGATATTTAAGTTTCAAGTTGGACCGATCAAAAATTTTTTTACTTAATTTTAAAAGCTTGTATAATGAAAAAAGCCACCCTTAAGAAATAAAATATATATACAAAGTAAATCTTAAAAAAATATGTAAAACTTAATTTTCATTTTGAATGCATGCATTCAAATCTCCATAACTTTTTTACAGTTTTCAAATAGAAGAAAAATGCCAAACACATAGTTTTTCTTTTTTTATTATTTTGTTTTGTTTTTGTTTTTATTGTTGATATCAATCACCCAAATATTACAATAGCGTAATTCAATTAGAATATATGTAACATTTCATATAGAATTTTTATCATTATTGCTTGCTAAAGTAATTTAGTGTCACTTTATTCCACTCCAACGGTACAGCATGATAATTAAGATATAACGTTTTTGAATTTAAGTGGAAATTCATGCATGCAAATTAAGTTTTCACTTGAAATGGATTAAGTGAGGTAAAAAAGAGATAGCATAATAAATATGCTGCCTCTTTATATCAGTACTGATGAACTAGTAAAATTCTCACCAATATTATAGGAAGCTAAAAAAAAATGTTCAATATTTGAACATACATGATTAAAATGTTAAAACATAATTGTTTAATTAATGATCAACGTTAATATGAAAGAGATGTAATAGAATAAACATTAATAAATAAATAGATAAATAAATAAAATGAGACATTGAGTTAAAAGTCACAATGGTCTATTAATGAGAAAGCCTATAGAATTGAATGGAATAAAAACATAATAGAATTGAACAGAATAGAAAAGAAGAGAGTGAAATAAAAGAGTTATTGAAAAGAAAGCAGAAAAGGAAAGAAAATAACTTTTAAAATACAAATATAAGTATCTATATAAAGTAAAAATAATAAGCTAAATTGCATTCGCTATATAGTAAATAAAATAATAACGATAACGCTTAAGCTAATGGTAACCGTTAATATATTGCTAACGTTAATATATTAACGATTTATTTCGTTATATATAAATTTACATGAAATAATATGAAAATATTCAATAAATACATATATAAATGAATATAGAAATATAGAAATAACTAAAGTAAATAAATAAAGTGAATTACGTGTCAACACTGAACGATTAATAATATCGTGATATCATGAATTCCGCCAATCTAAACATTTGAACGCTAATTAAATAATAATAAAATTGCGAGGCATTTACTATGACTTTCTTAATATCTAGCAAAAATTATGGTGTAAAAATATCCAAATAATCTAAATAAGAAATCCATAAATGCATATATATATTATGTCCATATATATATAGTGTACATGCATATGTATATATATACATATGTATGATAAAACAGCTGTGGCAGTAAAATACGATTGAAAGTATTTATAAGTAATACGTTGTCAAATGTACAGCTATAGCTGAGAGAACTCACAGTTTACCAATTTAGTATTGCACTAGGGAGTACAATTAATATAGTGTAAAAGGTTGTAATAGTTGTTGTTGATAAATAGTAAATGCCTTTACATAAATTTATACATATAAATTGTATATTGGTGAGTGTAACAATTAGAATAAATTTCGATTTTCAGAAAGTTTTTATTTTTTTTGGTTTTGGGTTTTTGGATTTTGATATTTGGTTTTGGGTTAAGTGCTAAATTCACATTGAGATTGTATAGTGAACTTAAAATGCATTCAAGTGCATAAATATTGAGTTTGGTTTGGTTTGGTTTGATTTGATTTTTTCTTTAAATTGCTCTATTAAATATTAAATGAATAATTAATTATGTCATATTCATCTCATTAGGAAATTGTACGTTTTATTTACAGATATGATGGATGTGAATGTGAATTGTGAGTTAATTGATAGAGATATACCATCGGTCTCTTCTAATATAAAAAGATCCATTGATAATATTATTCTAACAAAATCTGATGAATTAATTGCAACAAAGCAACAGCAACAACAACAACAGGAGCAGCATCATCATCAACAACAACAGCAACAACAACAATTTCATCAATTTCGCGCTCCACAAGAATTTGCTAAACATAAAACGGCCTACATTTCTAGTACTGGCATATATATTAAAAAGCATAAAACATGGTCAAAACGGCAAAATAAAAATGTTAAATGTAATTCAACAAATTCAAATATTATACATCACTATTACAACGTGGATATTGGTAGAGATTTAATAAAAAAAGCATCTTTTACGAAAGCGGATTTAGAAAATATTCAAATTTTAAATCAAAACCGTCTGCTAACGAAAGATCGCAATGTCGATGATAAAAACAATTGTACAATAGATAAACATAAATTGGAGAGCGCTTCATTAATACTAAGATCATCTGATCATGGTCAACTAAAGCAACAGCCATTTTGTCGCAAATTATTATCACAGCATAAAACTCAGCTGAATTATGCTGTATGTTCTGGTTCAATAAATTCTACTAATTATCTAAATGCAGCTGCTAGTAATACGTTGAGTTCATATTGTGATAATAGTAGAGAATGTAATACAGTAAATAATGAACAGTGTTATACGGTAAATAACAGTGTTGGAATAACTGATTTCTCGAACTCTTTACATCATTGTTGCATACGATCAAGATTTTTTTTATCTGATAAAAGACCGCGAAAGGGTAACTTTATACCACCAACGAAATTTTTACTTGGCGGAAATATTTCAGATCCGTTAAATTTGAACTCTTTGAAAAATGAACCATCAACAAGTTCAGTAAATAATACTCCCATTTCAACTCCAAGACAATCACCTATAACAACACCTCCAAAAGTTGAAGTCCTTATACCGCCCAATATAAGAGATCCATTGCATTTACTAGATCCAGTAGATTCTATGGAATATGAAAAGCAATTGACTTCACCCATGAAAAGAGTTGGTTTACCTTTAGAAAATAACGGAAAAGGTTGCCGCAATATAAATAAGAGTTATAAAAATCGCCGCAAGCATCGAAAACTAAAGCGTCGTCGTTGTGGAACCATAAATTCTTCATCATCGTTGATTCCGACACTGGTCAATGTACAAACTGATAATGCATCACTATGTGATACATCTACACTTGAGTCAGATGTAACATTATGTAACGAAAGTAATTCCATACATACTAATGGATGTGAATTAACGCAATTGGCTGTTACAGCATCATTAAATAAAACACAGATCCATGACACACAAAACGATAATGTCAATGTTCAAGAAACAGCGTTAACGAATAAAATATGTTCTAATAATACCCTCAAAGAAGGTTTACATTTAGAATTGCCATCAACTAATTGTAATGCTAGTGAAGATATAACTACAATAAATACTCGAAAACGTAAACTAGAAAATAATTTACAAAAAGCCAAGAAATATACACGGTCAGAAATGTTGGATAAAATTGTGAGTCCAGTTATTCCTCCAGGTGGAAGTTGGTTGCGACAATTGCAACCATCTACCGTTGTTTGTAATAATCGAAAATCCAATTCAAAAACTACATTAAATCTCCTTGAAGACGGTAATAGCGAAGAGAGTCATCTTAATATAGAGTTTTCATCAAAAATTGCAAAAATTGAAACACATGTAAAAGCCGATCCATGTAACACATGTAAATTACAAATTTTAAGTACTCAGAAATCAGAAGATTCTTGTCATATAAAACCAAAAAGCTCCAATCTTCATGATGCTAAATATTGTTATGGAAATTATAATAGATATAGAGGGCTGCGTTGCTTAAATGATCTGTTGGATGTTCGGCTTAAAGTTTTTTATAGTTATCCTGAATTATTCAAAAATAAAGATATACTTGATATTGGATGCAATGTCGGCCATATGACAATATCCGTAGCACGTAATCTAGAGGCGAAATCCATACTGGGTATTGATATCGATCAAAAATTAATAAGGCAAGCACGACGTAATCTTTCAATGTATGTACGCTTACCCGAAAACTTGAAAAGAAGTAAAACTAAGAATCATAATAGAAGCCAAAGTTACCACCAAGTGAAACATTCTTTAAATGTCAGCAGTGATCATACGAGAAATATATATAATGTTCACCCAGGGGGAAATAAAACTAAAGATTCAGAGGGTTTCTTTCCCATATCATTTCCACTTACATATGGTGGCGTTTTATTTCCAAATTCAATTCAAAGTACTTCAAGTCAAAATGCATTTGGCCAGTATAAAGGAGCGGCATCATTACCAAATAATGAAAAAATCAGCGGAAATACTAATTCCAAAAATTCACGAAGCGAATTTCCGAATAATGTCTTCTTTCGTACAACAAATTATGTACTTAAAAATGAATCTCAATTAGCTAATGATGCTCCACAATATGATCTCATTTTATGTCTCTCAGTTACAAAATGGATTCACCTAAATTTCGGAGATAACGGTCTGAAATTGGCATTTAAGCGAATGTTCAATCAGTTAAGACCTGGTGGTAAATTAATACTTGAGATGCAAAACTGGGCCAGCTATAAAAAAGATAAGAAGTTAACGGTAAGTTTAGTATACGTGTACGTACTTTACAAAGCTAGCTGTCAAGCTACTGGTAGCAATATAAAATTTGTATGTTATTTGAGTGTTTCATTGAAATTAGTGTTTTTATCCGCTCAAATTGTAGGAAAAAATTTACAATAACTACAAGAGTATAGAATTGCTTCCCTACAAGTACCATGAATATTTGCTGAGCACCGATGTGGGATTTAGCCATAGCTACACTTTAGGAGTTCCAAAGCATTTAAACAAAGGCTTCTGTCGTCCACTACAGGTAATTGATAATTAGCTATTGTTTTTAATATTAAAAGCAGGAAAATATAGAATAAAGCCAAATGAAATAAGAGAAAAAAGGAAACGTTCTGCATGTGTAAAAATAATAGTAATAGATGTAATAAAAATATTGGAATGAATGTTATTTATCACTGCGATAATAAGGTACTGTATTCTGAACATAAGTAGAAGCGTCATTTTACTACATTAATGTAAAACCGATAATCTCTCCATATTGTAATTCCCCCATATTAATTTTAAAATTAATTTTTAATTATAGCTTTATGCCAAAGGGGATTATACCCCGAATCATGTCCGATGGTCAGATGCATATTGCCCTCAAACACCTTTTGAGACACAGCGTGGTATATATGCAACAATGCCATTCATACCAACGGCAAACCAGTCTACTTATCCAATGGTGCCATCTAATCATAGTCAAAACTACAATACACCACAATATTTAGCTATGCATAGTTGCCAACAAACGCCGTACAGTAGACAGTTAACGCCGTATAGTCGTCAGCAAACACCAATGTATCAACCAAATACATCGCAATATTATAATCCTCTAGAAACTGATTCATATTTGCCTTCATATGATATCGACTATTTAAATCATATGTATGTGTTTGCATCACCTTTATATCAAACAGTTTGGTCACCTCCAACCAATTTACGTCATAGTTCATCATATACGCCCGTATTTGGTAGTGTTCGAGATATTGATTTTGATGCGGACACAGGTGCTGCATACGGATTCGAAAATAATCAACGTCACGTTTATCCACCCAATGATGAAACTTATTCACCAAATGCCCAATGTACGAATGCATTCAATTCATTTAGAGATACAGATGCAGATGATATGAATCAGTTATCAGGACAAACATATCAATCGCACGTTTATGCTACCAATTGTAATGAATATTGTTCACCATCTCAATGTAATCAAGATGATCGGACCTATGCAGAGGATGTATGTTTAAATAATGAAGATACATCAGGAAGACTAACCGGCCCCTCTAATTGTTTTGACTGAGATAAAAATTAAAGTTTAAATTTTAATAGCAGAGTAAATTATGAAAATCCATAATAGAAACATTTCAACATTCAATTGTCAATTGTCCGTTTCATCTTATATAAATATTTTAACATCTTTATACCTATTGTGTCAAAATTATAATTACCACAATAATAAATAATAATAATAATAATAATAATAATAATACTGCATGGCTTATGTAAAAATTTATATTTTGTAATAATGCATTAAGAAATAATAATTAAAACTTTCACGCTTAATCAATGCAATACTTTTATAGTATATTAAAATCATATCAAGATAGATATTAACGTTTAATTAAATTTAATTGGATTAAGACAAATTTATATGTATATTTATCTATTCTAAATTATAATATATATATATATATATATATATATATATATATATAATATATATATACATTGTATTATATATAGGTTGTACTAAAAACGTTAATATTACACTTACAAGTTGATTTTTCTATTATAAGAAACCCAATTAGTTAATACATTTGTAAAGTGTAAATATAATAATTTCAACGTTAACATAGAAGAAATTCTTTTAAAAATTAGTGTAATGCGTAAGTAATAAGAAGTTCTTTTTAGCAATTTCTATTTTATTTGCGAAAATTAAATAATAGTAATAATAAGGATAAGATATTATTATATCCTGCACAACTTGTGGTACAGGGTATAATAAGTTTGTTCAGATGTTTGTAACACTCAAAAAGAGTTAAGATAAACTCAGCTTTTATTATACCGATCAACTCGGAATTATCTCCTCATTCAATTTAAGCTTGTCTATCCGTCTGTCTGTCTGTTTCACTGACGTGTAAATTTGTTATCAAATTACAGGTGGCATTGTTAAGGACAAGTTTATGAAATTTGGACCGTACATTCAAATTTTCGTATTTCTTATAGAAAGTCGTTATTTGAAAAATTATTTGGAATATGCAGTGTGAAATGTATTTTAACGAAAATTGGTATGTTCTATAATTTTGACTTGAAAAACATGCGTACCAAATTTGGTACAGAACGATCCAGTTTCACGACCTCTTCACATATAACACCTTTTTTGAAGAAAAGTCATTATATAGACAAAAAGTCACAATTTTGTATACATTTTAATGAAAATCTTCATTGCCTTATATTTTGTAATAAGAAGTATGTGTACCACATTCGATCCAAATGAGTCCGTTTTTTAAAAAGTACAATTTTTTAGTTCCTTGACTTGTTAATCACATTATTCCCGCTAGTATAAGACATTTAATATTCGGCCCTGACCGACTATACGATTCTCACTTGTTTTGATAATGCATTAGATGATTATATTAATAGTTTATATATATAAAAATATTAAATGTTTATTCAAGCGTCAGTTTGATGGGATGTCTAAATATTACATGCAATGTCTAAATATCCATACAATGGAGAATCTTTAGTCTTCAAAATCATTTTGATCCATCTCCAAGTAATCCCCCTCTAATAGAATACATTTATGCCAACGTTTTTTCCATTCTTCGAAGCAGTTGGTAAAATCGACTTCTCGGATAGCGTTCAATGCTTTCTCCGTTACAGCTTTTATTTCCTCAATTGAGTTAACACGATGTTCTCGAGGTAGTTTCTTAAGTTTAGAAAATAACCAAAAGTCGCTTGGAGTCAAATCAGGTGAATACGGTAGTTGTGGAACAATATTGGTTGAATTTTTTACGAAAAACTCTCGAAGTGCCAGTGCTGTATGAGATGTCACACTATCGCAATGCAAGAACCAACTATTATCTTGCCACAATTTCGGTCTCTTGAGGCGAATAGCTTCACGCAACCGACGCATAAGTTCCAAGTAATATTCTTTACTGGTATTTTGGCCCGGTGGCAGAAATTCAAAATGTACCACACCACAGTAATCGAAGAATACGATTAACATAACTTTAATTATTGAACAAGTTTGGCGCGGCTTTTTCGGTCTTATCTCATCTATTGAACAATCTTCGCCAGATTGGTCAGTTGTTTCTTGATTGTAAGCATAAAGCCAAAACTCATCTCCAGTAATGATGCATTTCACGATATTCTGGTAATCAGTAAGCATTGTTTCACACACATTAACACGACGTCTTTTTTCCATAAAATGAAGTTTTCTTGGAACTAGTCTACATTTGACTCTTCGTAAGCACAGAACGTCTTTCAAAATGGTCTGGACTGATCCAAAGGAAATATTTAGAATATCAACGAGATTTCTAATTGTTAATCGACTATTTTCAAGAATCAATTTTTCGATTTCCTTAACATGCTTCACGTCAGTTGATGTTTTTGGCCGTCTTGGGTGTGGTTCGTCTTCAAAACTTTCGCGACCCTCTTTGAACATTTTATACCATTCGAATGTTCTTGTTTTCGACAATGTGTCCTCATCAAAGGCTTTCTGTAACATCCGTTGCGTTTCTGCGGCTGATATTCCATTTTGCAAACAAAATTTAATGCAATTTCTTTGCTCAATGGAATTAGACATTTTAAGACTTCATAGAAACAGAATAACAAAAAAAAAACCTCTGAACTGTTTACAATAGTAAGCGTCTGTCAACAATGAACTATTAAACATAATGACCCCTAATATGATATAAATGCCAAGAAGATTGCTACAAACTTAGAACACACGTACTTATTGCTGATTGACTTGCGGAATATAATTGATATTAATACTATAAAAAAATATCGTACTACAAAAAAAAAATAGCTCATATATATAAAATAATGTAAAAATGATAAAAATAGACGGTGGTTCTGTTGGAGGTATAAAAATGCAGTCGCGACTATTAAATTTCGATTGAACTGTATAGAAATGAGTATTTTATTGCAAAATGATCATAATTTAGAAAAAAAGTTGTGATAAGTTGATTTAACTCCTAGTGAAATTTTAGGCAAGCAATGCTTCTATGAAGCCAAAAGGTTTTTAAAAAATGTCCTATTACATTGATTTTGATGACAAAGCGGTATTTATTTTATATATTTGGCAACTTGTTTATATATAATTTTTTTATTTTAACATAGGATTATATTCAAATCACGTTCACTGTTCAAAATGTTTGACTTCTAGATTGTTATTTTCGATTACACTGTAATGACACATCAATTTCCTTTTTGTATTGCGAAACAATTGTCGTATAATTATCATTTTTATTATAGTGTCTGCATGCTTACTGTTACTTAAAAGTTTATACAAAATAAAAATTAAAATATAATAATTGTGCTTTGTAGAGAAGAATTACCTTTTTTTACGGAACGAAATATATCAATTTCATTGTATTAGTTTTAATAATTAAAGAAAAATGGCTGGTGCAACATTATTTGAAAGAGCCCAAGCGCTATTTACTGTTAACAGAGAAGAAGGTATTTCTCTATTAAATAAGATAATTCGTGAAGAAGAGGTTGCTGAAAATGATGAGGAATTAATTACGATAAAGGAGCAAGGAATTTTACAATTGGGTGAATTATATAAACAGGAGGGTAAAGCGAAAGAATTAGCAGATCTTATCAAAGTGACTCGCCCCTTCTTATGTCTTATTAGTAAAGCGAAAGCAGCTAAATTAGTGCGTTCTCTTGTGGATCTATTTCTTGATATGAACGCTGGAACGGGGATAGAGGTTAGTAAACGTTAGTGAATTAGATTAAACTCTGGTATTAAATGAGTTAATTCGTTTGCCGTCAATAATAATCATGCCCATTGGCGTTACTACTGTGAGTCAGAACGTCTCTTCTAAGAATACCAGTTTTTGTGAAATTTAATCATAATAATTTTTTTTAATATATGTGTATAAGTGGGTGAAATTAATACTCAGAAATGCAATTTTGATTTGTTGTTTGTTTTTTTCGGTATTTGCAGTGTTATTGTATTTGATATGTTTATTTAAGAAAAGAAAAATTAAACAATCGTATGTTTCCTTCAATATAGGTGCAGTTATGTAAAGATTGTATAGAATGGGCTAAACAAGAGAAGCGAACATTTTTAAGACAATCCTTGGAAGCTCGACTTATAGCATTATATTTTGATACATCTATGTACACAGAAGCTTTACAACTCGGATCACAATTATTAAAAGAATTAAAAAAATTGGATGATAAAAATCTATTGGTGGAAGTACAATTGCTTGAAAGTAAAACCTATCATGCTCTAAGTAATTTAACAAAAGCGAGAGCTGCACTCACTTCGGCTCGCACTACAGCAAATTCTATCTATTGCCCACCAAAAATTCAGGCAGCATTGGATCTACAGTCGGGCATATTACATGCTGCTGATGAACGTGATTTCAAAACAGCGTTTTCATACTTTTACGAAGCGTTTGAAGGTTTTGATGGTGTCGATAAGGCAAAAGCTTTAACAGCTCTAAAATATATGTTACTTTGTAAGATCATGTTGACACAACCGGATGATGTAAATCACATTGTTAGCGGCAAATTGGCCATTACATATTCAGGGCGAGATATTGAAGCTATGAAATCAATTGCCGATGCCTCCCATAAGCGTTCACTTGCCGATTTCCAATTAGCTTTAAAAGAGTATCGAAATGAATTGGCGGAAGATGTCATCGTTAAAGCCCACTTAGGTACATTATATGATAGCATGTTGGAACAAAATCTTTGTCGGATTATTGAACCTTATTCCCGCGTTGAAGTCGCTCATGTAGCAGATTGTATTAAATTACCGATGGATCAAGTAGAGAAAAAACTGTCACAAATGATACTTGATAAAAAATTTAACGGTATCCTCGATCAAGGCGAAGGTGTACTTATTATATTTGATGAAAGTCACGTGGATAAAACTTATGAAAGAGTTTTAGAAACAATTCAAAGTATGGGAAAAGTAGTAGATACACTTTATCAGAAAGCTAAAAGGTTATCATAATTATTAAAATAAGAAGCATGCGGATTTATAATTTTAGGTTAAAATACCTGTATATTTCGTTAGAGTATGAATAAATTTCAGTTTTATATATTGCAGCAACAATTCATTATTGATACGTTTTTTTTTTGTTAAAGTTTATTTTGTATTCAAAAGTTTCGCTAAGAAAATTTGTAGGATGCCATTACTTAAGTTGATCGTTTAATTGGTATTTAAAGGTAATGGCACACTACTATATACATTTTTACATTATTTTCTTTGGATAAATTATATTAAAATGTAATCTCACATTTTTTTTCATATATACTCTATACGTAATACCAGATCTGTAACATTATGGATTGTCATTATTAAATATTTTAAAATGCTTTATACAATATATAAATTTCATGTTTTATTACGATTTTTATAAGAACATAAAATTTTCCTTTATATTTTTTAAGTCTATTTTTAAAAATTTATATTTATTCACGATGTTATACGCATTTAAATTTACACAAAGAAACCAATGACGTCCTTGACTTGCTATTTATAGTTAGAGACATATATATGCACAAAATGCAAATAAATATTGTCAGAATTATAGATTCGTAATGCACATTTGATTATGTTTCAACATATAATAAAAAAAAACAAAATTAAAAGAAACCACAACGCATATGGACACACAGAACAAAATTGAAAATTATTATTTAAATCATATAGAAAAGATTATAGTTTGGCTTGTTTTTTTATCTCAGGTGTTTGAAGGACTCCAGATTTTTCCAAATGTTTAAAAACCAAATCTACATAATCATCATGATGTTTAAGAAAATGGGCAGCATGCACTGAATGTTTCCAAGAATGCAATGTAACACTAACATTAGAACGCTCCCAATTATCTAAAACTGTTCTACTTGATGACGGTGGTCCAATCAAATCATTATCTGATACTAAAAATAGAGCAGGTTTTTTCACAATAGTCGAATGAAACATTTGACTCGAACGTATATAATGTATTGTTGCTTGATTGTGGAATGTTTTTAAATGGTATAAAGTGTAATTACGTAGAACGTTCTGCATATGCTGATTTTTCGGAAATATTGCCTTTGGTAAGCCTACAGGTATTTCTGTAATATCAGCCGGACTATCCCAAATTTGGCAACTGATTCTATTCAAAAGATCTGCATACCTTAAAATATAGACAAAAAGAATCATCATCTTGGTACATTAAATGTGTTACCAAAGTAAGTCTACACATTTGAGTAAATGTTTGTGACATTTAATTCCAATATAATTATTTCTTCTATTTATATCCTACTCCAATGGGCTCAATTGCGCTCAATATGTTGAAATTGAAACTGGATTTAAAATTTTGTATATAGGCGTGTTTTGTTGCAAAGTCGAAATGCCCATATAACGAACATATCAAATAGTTTAAAATTTCACATTTTTTTTTATATCTTGCAACACTTTATTCTTAAGTCTTTCAGTCTTAAGTCTTAAGTGATTTAGAATATTTAAGAGCTAACTTTAACCGACTATCCGATACTTACTTGCTGTTCTTGTAAAAAAAAGTAAATCGACCTTACCGATTCATATCGCGAGCCATTTGTAACATTATTTCACCAAATTGATAAGCCCCTACCGAAAAGCCATGTACGACAATTGGCTCAAAGCATTTGTTATTATCTAAAAATTTAATCGTTTCGGCTGCAACAACATGTGCTCCCTTTGTAGGCCATAATAATTGCCATGGACTAATGTGAACTACAAGTACATCGAAACCTATTTGAGTATAAAACATGATATACTTTCTTAAATGTCTGGGCTTTGCCATTAGCCATGCCAATAACAATATTAGCGGTTTCCTTTGTTGAATTTTCAATCTGAAATTTTAAAAAATTGTGCATCATATCATGCCAACAACAACAAGCAATATCAAACAAAAAAAGCAGCTTCAATATCATAATTATTACTTACTGTAATGTTTGAGCATTTACTTCATTTTTAATCGACTCATTCGTGTATAGAGTGATATTTTTATTTATGGTCAACGAAGAAAATGCAGAATTTCGTGGCTGCTTCATTGTATAATTATTCTAATTATAATATATATATATATGAAAAAGGAAAAACCAAACGAGAGAGAATTATATTTGTTTACACAATCATAAATCTAAAATAAATGCCACATTGAGATTGGCGTGATGTTTCTCTTTTCCATATATACTATGGAATTGTATAAAGAGTAATAACAGAAAGTAGTAAAAATTATAAGGGTTTATGCTCTCATATTAAACTGCCATATGGGCGTGTCATTTGAGCAATTTAGTTCGTTTTCAATTATCACAATTTAAAGAAACCAAGATATTTAAATCGGCAAGAAAGATCGTTTACACCGTTCCGGAATATTAACAAACATTATCTATACTTTAGAGTAACTCTTTCCAAATGAGACCGTTTTATGGAGTATCTATCACTTAAAATCGTGGCGTAGTGAAAACATTATACAGGAAATTAAAATCTTTTCGCGACATATCTTATTGCTTCTTTTGTTGCAAAAGGGAGCCCTAAAAATTGTTTTATTTTCCTTTTCCGAGTTCTGTAAAAGTTAAAAGTTATAACTTTCTACTGAGTATTCTATCCGCTATAAATGAAAAGTTACTTTGGATTTGTTAATTACAACTAATTCACTATTTAAGCAATCACTGTTTCGATTTGAGTTACATGCAAAATTCTCTTTTGAAAATTCAATAAATTCAATTTATTATAACGAAAAACAAAATTACAGTTTTTCACCTTTGCAATCTTGTTGGCCAAGATTTTCCAGCTTTATAAAACATACGACATAAATTAGAAGAAATTAAACTTGCTCATATTTATATCGAGAAGCATGCCATCTAATTAGAACTTGATTCTATACAATAGGAATGGGAGTGTCAATTTACGAAAGTTGAGTATTACTGGATAATTTATTAAAAAAAGAATCTCAATCCTATTTAAAAAATGTCCAAGTGAGATATTGGATAATAATCTAAGCACAAAAAGGACAAATTTGAGAACGTTTTATATCTCGAATATGGATTATTTGAGTCTTTATCGATGATTTAGTTTATTTTTGGTTACTGTATCGATCTTAATTGACTTGATTCGTGGATTAAGCCCAATACACTAGCACTAGCATTAACACTAACACCAACACATATACATACACGCACACATACACTTTTAGAGCCCTTAACTTACATAAAATTCAGACTTTTCCATTCCTTGAGTTACTAAACAGCGCACACTACACGGCTTTAATAACTTTATGTCATTTGCAGAAATTTGTAAGTGAAACGTTACAGAATTATCAAATGCACTTATATTCTTTGGTTGCATTATAAGTGAATTAATGGAACTGAGGTAACGTAAGCAAACTCCTATACGCCTACTACCGCTACCAAAAGACAAATATACCATATTATTTTCTTTTAACCTTTTTGCAATTACTCTTAATTCTGTCACACAAAAATGATATAAAGAAATAGAAAAGATTAGAAAAAAAAAAGAGGGGGAATTTGATTAACTTTTTTTTCGCATTGGATTTTCAGTTTTTGTTTTGCTTTATTTTAAATAATTTTGATTACTATATTTTAACCTTTGCACTCATTCGAGTGTTAGCAATTTTATTTTCTATTATTCTTTCAATTAACCAAAATTATTGATAACATTTAGGCCACAATAAACTTAAAATTACATTATTCGAAATGACAACCTGCTGCTCTGTTGCAGCCATCCATTTATACATTGACACATACACACACACACACACATATATATATATATATATAAATTTATGTAGAAAAATAATTCGATAGCTTTTGAAATGTTCGATCACACAAATCTGTTATGAATAAAAGGCAAACGGAATAAAAAAGAAATACTTAGTTTAATTGTATACCCTACAATCCAAAGGGTTATATAAATTTATAAGAATATTATGTAAAATCCCTGAACACTTCAATACACATATTTCCAATATTATTTAGAAACGTTCAAGTCTGCTTGTTTGAGTGCTTTGCAGTTGCAGTTGTAGTTTAAACAGTTTTCAAAATTGATCATCAACAGATCATTTTGATGATATTTCTGCTCTAGCTGATATTATTTCTCATTTACATAAAGCTAAATTAATTCAGAATTTGATTTGATGATCAAGACTATATGAATAAATCTTGTGTCTTTGAAGCACCGTTTTTGTTATTCTAATAAATAGAAAAACAAGCCCAAATTTTGTATAGATATACTTGATACATAGCAAATGTATGGAAAATAATAACTATTAATTTGAATGATTATGCAATTGTAAATCTATATGGATAATTTGGTTTATATCAGTTCAGCTTTTTGGCCCATTGTTTTGTACATGATAAAAAATGCATGTTTCTTTTTAATTGTTTTGAAAAATGTCAACCTTTAGTTTTTATCTATGTTTTTTTTTAATTTTTCAATTGTTCTAATCGTTGTGAATCGTTGTGTAGGATACCTTAATAACCGTCTCGATTTTCAATACAATGTACTGTATATGTACATGTTATTGTATAAAATATTCAATTTCATGCATGCATACTATTTATTTGGATGTAGTAGTAAAAAGCAAAAATCAGACACGACATAAAGACATATTATGCTATAATAAAATATAAGGTAGAACAAAAAAAAATATATATATATATAAATATATATAATATAGTATATAAGAATTCAATTTGTGTCATTTGAATAAGGAAAGGAATTTAAATAATTAAAAATTTCTTTATGGTGTTTTCTGCAGATCGCTTAATTAAAAATGAATAAAAATTGTTTGACATATATTTTTCATATATTCAGAATAATTGCAACACGTTGCATTACTTTATACAATTGTATAAAAACAATCTAATCAACATATATGATAAACATCCCACCGATAAATGTATCTAAACCTTTTCTAAAACTTCTCATTAAATTTTAATATGTTTCTTGTTACTTATTCTAATTTGTTTTAATCCAACAAACCAACTTTTGTTACGCTTTTTTTGTGTCCTTATTTATTCAGTGTTTTGCACTGTTCTCTCTAACTGTAAATGTGGCAGATCATGCTTCTTATTTTCACGCGTACAACATACGAAAAAAACATTAGTACTCTTATGTCAAAGTTCTCAATAGGGATAACACTTGGCACCCTCGTAAACTTCCACAGATATTAAACTATTGCTATTTTATTAAAGGCTAAGAGATCTTCCCCAACACTTTCTACACTTTAGCTTTAACATGTAATATAAAATAAAACCTTTTTTAAGGTTCCTTTTACATTAAGAAAATTCGTGAAAATGCTCCGAAAATATGTAAATAACTAGTTATCAAAAAAAAATTTCTATACATAGATAGAGCAGTTGTAGTTGCTAAAATAAGGATCACTGCCAGTATAATGTTCTTATTCATTCTAGCCTATATCGACTAATCATAAATTAAAACAGAAAACTTGTAAACAAATAGCTGTCAAAACATAAACAAAGTAAAATAGAAAATTTGTAAACAAATAGCTGTCAAATAAAAATTGCCATCTGTAGATAGTTAACAACACATTCAACAAGAACACTTGACAAGTTAACAAGTACAATTGACATTACATTTTCCTTATTCACTGTAACCTTTAAGTAAACTAAACATACACAAACTAAACATATGTAATTCACATATATAAACTTATGATAGCATTTTAAATTACTTATATCATATATATAAAGTAGGAAGAAGTAAAAAAATTAGAGAAAAAATATGTTTTTATGTGCTATTGTGATATTTAAATGTGGTGAATTCTTAATGTTAATGAGAACTTCCGGCTGTTATTTATTAAAAATATACAATACACACAGCTCATACAAACACGCGTTATTTCCGCGAATTTTGCTTGCATTAGTGGTAAACAACACGCAGATATACGCGGATAATTTTGCGTTATTGATATCAAGATAGAATGAATTGCAAAAAAGAAAGTTTATCAAAAATGCTTTATCTAGTAAAAAAAATACGTGAACATTTACATAAAAAAGAAAAAAAATGTATTAAAATTTAATTTTATAATTATTGAAATATTAGTTAAAGATTTATTTAGATTTGTATGCTGTTAACACAAAATACTTTATATGCGTTTATCCGTAAAATTAATGCTATCATCTGATCTGAATTCGTACTGTTAATAAGAACTTTGAGTAGCAATTTTTGAAAGTGATAATATATATGAGTTGTGCCAAGTCTATGTAAGTAGTTTTGTGACATGTGAGTAGCAAGTGAGAGGTTTAAGTAGAATTGTTTTGTGTTTTACGCATTAGAAGTGTAAAAAATCGTTCAACATGAGGAGTTCTACAGTATTTGATATTGATGTGACACCTTCTAAGCTAGAGTTTTCTTTATTTTCTACTAAAGAAATTAAACGACTTAGTATTGTTAAAATTATTACAAGCCAAACATTCGATGCATTGGGTCATCCTCTACCTGGCGGTTTGTATGACAGTCGCTTGGGTACACATGGTAAGATGAGAGAGCCATGCGGTACATGCTTAAACATACGTGACTGTCCTGGCCATATAGGACACATCGAATTAAATGCATTAGTATATAATCCGTTCTTTACGAAGTTGGTGCAAAGGATAGCCAATATGTTTTGTTTTCGTTGTTACAATATTCAAATTCAAAGTCGTGAAATTGATATATTAAAACTGCAGTTGGACTTGTTGAACAAAGGCTACGTGGTACAAGCGATAGAATTAGAAATGCATAAATCGAAAGCAACGTTGCAAAAATATGCAAATCAAAATAAATCTGAGGGTGACAGTATAGCTCCGTGTATTATAAAATCCACTAATGACTACATAAACAATAATGAAGAGACACCTAATCAGAAGCACGTAACAAAAACAAGCAGTGCTATCCGTTTAGCAATATTGCATGCTACTTTGCAGCGGCCGCTAATTAAAAAATGTATCCATTGCAATGAATCTATACGCCATGTGCGTTATAATAATCGCAAACTAATGTATTTTATAACGAAAGCTGAGTTAAATAAGGGATATCATGGTGTTAAAGATGATTTTGGTCAATATAAATTAATATTGGCTGATGAAATGCGTGCACATTTACGTGCCGTGTATGAAAAGTATTCAGATTTTTTGAATTTGATTTTTCCAGCGTTAAACGATGCCTATAATACAATGAATGGTGATGCGTCCCCGGTAGATATATTTTTTTTAGACGCAATTCCTGTTACACCATCCAAAGCTCGACCAAGTCATGTGCTTGATGGAAAACTTATTGAACATCCGCAAACGGCTCTCTATCGGAATATAGTTACGAGTAATTTAGTATTAAGAGTTATTATAAATAACATAAAAGATCAAAACAGTTTGTCAGAAGAAGAAAAGAGTGTGTACGATAAAGCTAAGGGTACTAATGGTCATGAAAAATTATACAATGCTTGGCTAGCATTACAAATCTCTGTCGATGTTATGATGGATACGACTGGTTCAAGAGATGTGCCTCTATCGGCTGGACTTAAACAAGTATTAGAGAAAAAAGATGGTCTTATACGAAAACACATGATGGGTAAACGCGTAAATTATGCTGCACGAACTGTTATTACTCCCGATCCCAATATTAATGTTGAAGAAATTGGTATACCAGATATTTTTGCAAAAAAGCTATCTTACCCTGTACATGTAACACCTTGGAACGTGTGTGATTTAAGAAAAATGGTGATAAATGGTCCCAACATTTATCCTGGGTAAAGAGCGCCTCATATCTGCTTTTTGTGTAATACATATGTACATGTAAAAGTGCGTTTTATTTGCTACACTTTTAGAGCGAATTATATACAAGATGAAAAAGGCACAACTTTTCTTATACCACCCGAAAGTGTCTCAAAACGTGAAAGTATGGCGAAATTGCTTTTTAGCTTTCAAGAAAATGGTACAAAAATTGTGCATCGTCATATTTTAAAAGATGACATATTACTGCTTAATAGGCAGCCATCGTTGCATAAACCATCGATAATGGCGCATAAGGCTCGTATATTGCATGGAGAAAAGACATTCCGTTTACATTACTCCAATTGTAAAGCCTATAATGCTGATTTTGACGGTGATGAAATGAATGCCCATGTACCGCAAAATGAAGTTGCTCGTTCAGAAGCTTTTAATTTAGGTAGTATTACACTGAATTATATACCTGGCTTTTGCCCTGTTAGCTTTTTCTTTCTAAATTTAGCAGGAATGTTATTGCAAAGCAAACAAGCTCTTCAATAACTGCAATTTAAAATTATGTAACTTTTTCACTGTATAATATTCGTTATTTTATACTGGTTGGTCTCGTGTATTTATGTAGAAAAAGCATATAAATGTTTATACGGATAATTTTAATTTTATTACTTATAATAATTGGTTGATATTTTCATTTAGTCAACGTTGCCAATAATTATTTAGTACCTAAGGATGGAACACCTCTAGGTGGTCTTATACAAGATCATATAATATCTGGTGTTAAACTAACTTTACGTGGGCGCTTCTTTAGTCGTGACGATTATCAGCAATTGGTCTATCAAGGTTTATCGCATTTGCAAAAGAATATAAAATTATTGCCACCAGCTATTATGAAACCTCTTTGTTTATGGTCTGGGAAACAGGTAGGTCTAGCCAATCTATCAAATTCATAGTCGGCATATTTATTGCCGCTTTATCATTGTCACTCTTTTTCTTTACGTGCATAAAACAATATTTGAAAACTACTACTTAGTAATTTGTAAAGAATGTTTCAAGGGATCAAGTTATGTAATACAAGTAATGTTAGATCATAAGGGCATGGAAAATTTTAATTTGATAGTGACTTTCAGTGACTTTCAAGAATAGAATCATAGATAACATATGACTATTTCTTAAATGTGTCAAGATTAACATTAAGCTACTAGGAGAGAGATTACTTAAAATGAATATTTCTTTTTTCTATTTCGTTATTTGTATGTTTTAGATAATATCGACGATATTAATCAATTTAATACCGGACGGTTATAATAAAATTAATATAAATAGTATTGCCAAAATAAGTAGCAAGTATTGGAAGTCTCCGGGAAAGCATGTAACAACATTAAAGTTAAATGAAATGTGCGAGAGCACCGTGCTCATAAGACGTGGCGAACTACTAATGGGTGTCCTTGATAAGCAACAATACGGCGCTACGACTTTTGGATTGATTCATTGCATGTATGAGTTATATGGTGGCACTGTTTCAACTAATGCTTTGACATCTCTCACTAAACTGTTTACATACTATTTACAACGAGAAGGCTTTTCTTTGGGCGTTAAAGATATTCTTATTACCAGTGAAGCGGACATAGCTAGACGTGCTGTCATTTATGAAAGCCGTAAAATTGGGTACACAGCAGTTACAAGTGAATTGGGTTTGAATTATAGTACTCCACTCGATGAAGTCGCAAAGAAATTGGATGAAGCTTATGTAAAAAAATTAAATTTTCGTGTTATGTTGGATAGAAAGTATAAGTCATTATTGGATAATTATACAAATGACATTAATAAAATATGCTTACCAAGTGGTTTACTAAAGAAATTTCCATATAATAATTTGCAATTAATGGTGTTGTCTGGAGCGAAGGGTTCCTTGGTAAATACAATGCAGATTTCATCATTATTAGGTCAAATTGAACTGGAAGGTAAACGCCCACCATTAATGATATCTGGTAAATCTTTGCCTAGTTTCACGTCATTTGAAACATCACCAAAGTCTGGCGGTTTTATAGACGGACGTTTTATGACGGGAATACAACCGCAAGATTTTTTTTTCCATTGCATGGCAGGTCGTGAAGGTCTTATTGATACCGCTGTAAAAACATCACGTTCCGGTTATCTTCAAAGATGTTTAATTAAGCATTTAGAAGGTTTAACAGTCAATTACGATTTGACGGTACGTGATAGTGATAAAGCAGTTGTGCAATATTTATATGGCGAAGACGGCTTGGATATAGTAAAATCAAAATTCTTCCACAAAAATTTTGGTATGAAATTTATGATTGAGAACGCTGACACTATACTCCAAGCACAAGAATTAGATAAGATACGTAATGAAGAAGAACGTTTGCAAGAAGTCTACCAATACAATAAGATATTAAAGAAGTGGTTAGAAAACAAAGCATCTGGTATATATTCTTTCAATAGTGTATCAGCTTTTGCGCGTTTCTCTACTGAAATACGTGATGAAATTGACGTGAAACAACCAAATACAATTAATCCACAAACTGGCAGACGTCGACTTGATGAGGTTATCATAAAATCATGGTCCAGTGTTGATAAGGAAACAAAAGCGAAGTATGCAGCGGATTGTACTAAATGTCCTGATCCAATTAACAGTATATATCAACAAGATCGATATTTTGGTTCAGTTTCAGAGAAATCACAAGAATTTATTGATAAATTTATAAAGATGCATCCACAGCGAAAAAATAATATTACTGACATAATATATTTGAAAAATATGAAATCACTGACGCCACCTGGAGAACCAGTAGGTTTATTGGCTGCCCAGTCAATTGGGGAACCTTCAACTCAAATGACACTGAATACATTTCATTTTGCTGGTCGAGGAGAAATGAATGTAACACTTGGTATACCGCGTTTGCGGGAAATTTTAATGATAGCCACAGCAAATATAAAAACCCCCTCTATGGATGTGCCCATAAAACCAAATCAGGATGATGCAGCTGAAAAATTACGAATATACTTAAATAAAGTGACATTGGCAGATGTGTTGGAAAGTATGTAATAATTTCATTTTCATTCTTATGCGACAAA
This sequence comes from Melophagus ovinus, assembly GCA_023089585.1. NCBI lineage: Eukaryota > Metazoa > Arthropoda > Insecta > Diptera > Hippoboscidae > Melophagus > Melophagus ovinus. The sequence continues at coordinate 750,588 of JAKKIB010000176.1, forward strand.
TTTACTCTTTATTATAAGAAACATATACGTTAATTGCCAGAGATATCACTTTTAAGTAGTAATTAAAAGAAAGCACGATATGCGTAAGAGTTAATTGAGTTGTTGACTATTCACATCCCAGCATATTCATTTCATAATTCATACGGTACCTTCTCTTTTACAGAAATAGACGTTAAGGCCCAGCTAATATTAAAACCGAAATATTTGCATAAATATGAATTGACTTTTCACTTTTTGCCACACGAATCATATAAAGATAACTTGTTCATTAAGCCGAAAGAGGTGGTTAAATTCATCAAGGGAAAATTTTTTGATATTCTTTTGCAAGGCATAATTAAAGCAACTGAATCTAAAAAAACCATGTAAGTACGTTGTATTTTTTATATAAAAATTTTTAAAAGAAGCGTCTAAATATGAAAAAGTGCAACAATGTGATTAAAATGTTCAATCACTTTGGTGCTAAAAGCAGTATTTTATAGTTATTTTCTTTCGAAACATTACTTGGAACACTACTCTTGCATTATTACAACAGTATATTGTTATATAAAACTTTTAGTCCATATAAATTTGCTTCATCTATGTGCAATTCTTCGTTGTCATATAATGAGTTTTTCAAATTGGTTTTTTACGATGTGATGTGTACTATGAGATATTTGTCCCAGAAAATTCAAGTGGTTTTTACGCCATCTTGGAAAGCAACTTAGTCTAATAATTTTTGTGAAAATTTTGTAAGAAAATTTGAAATTTTGTAAGAAAATATGTTTAGAATATACAATTGAATATATGGATATCTTCTCTTTCTATCATAATAGTATAGAATTTCGTGATCGAAATGAAAAATCTAAAAATAGTGGTAATAATGAAGATGAAGGCGATGAAGATAAAAAGTCAAAAATAAATTCAAAAGGCAAGCAGATCGATGATAACGAAAATATTTCTTCAGATGATGACCAAGATGACGAAGTAGGTGTAACATCAAGTAAGTTAAAATGTCAAAAAATTGATGAAGCGGAATACGATGAATTAGATGAATTAGATGATCAATCGGAAAATGAGAATGCGAATATCGATAAAGATGACCTTGACATTTTGGATGAGGATGATTGTAATAATACGCTAATAATCGATGCAAATGAAGAGATGTTAAATAATGAAAAATCTATAGAAAACCATGTTGCGTTTAAAAAGTATGATGACAAGAGTCTATTGGAAAGTTTCTCTTATGATAAAAAGTGTTATATGTGGTCCAAATTAGTTTTTCGCTTGCCATTGATTTTGAAGCAAACGGATGTTTCGTCTATTATAAAAGACATTGCAATGAGTACTGTAATACATCAAGTTAATAAAATTAATAGGGCTATAATATACGTAGATCATAAAAATCAGAAAATTCTCAAAACAGATGGCATCAATATTGGAGAAATTTTTAAACATCACAGGGTCCTTTTTATAGATCGCTTATACACGAATGATATACATGCCGTAGCACGAGTTTACGGTATTGAAGCGGCTGGTCAGATTATCGTAAAGGAAATAATAAATGTGTTTAAAGTTTATGGCATTGAAATAAATAGACGGCATTTATCATTAATTGCTGATTATATGACATTTGATGGAACTTTTCAACCATTATCACGTAAAGGCATGGAAAGTTCTGCATCGCCTCTACAACAAATGTCATTCGAATCGTGTATACAATATTTAAAAAACGCCGTCAATTTTGGAAGTGGAGATTACTTAAATTCACCCTCTAGTAGATTAATGGTTGGCCTGCCCATAAGTGTTGGAACAGGTTCTTTCGATTTATTAACGGATATTAATTTTAATACTTATCAATAAAGTGCAACATTTTTATGATAATTTTTTAAGTTGTGTGATTTTAAATTATTATACCATATAAGAATTAGAGAGCTTTGTTTGCCCTATACAGTAATATAAAAGCAAACAATATTGAAACGCCATTATACATTTTGGCTCCATGTAAACTTGCGATTTGTATGAAGGGTTCAATATAAGGCTTAATAGAGTCGTTAAGTACTAATATATTGTTCATTTTACATGAAATCTAAAATTGTTTTTGTAATAATTGAGAAATTAAATAAATAATTGCGTTAATTGATTTTTTAAATCCACTCTGATATAATGAGTTTCTCAAAATTTGTTAAGAAGCTCTAATTATAAAAGATAAAAGCTTAGACAAAGAAGTTGTCCGATTCGAAGTATTCCATATAAGTTCACTTTATTTTGTACTAAAATACTCTTTTGTATTGTTTATCTATTTACTTTTTTTGAAATGTAGTGGACTAGTCGTATGTGCCTAGATAATAAAAGGATGAACAGAGAAATAGACAAGCTTCACTGAGACAAATTTCGCATTTAACGGCAGTATATATAAAATATTGAAATAACAGAATTTCTACGTTGCAGAGAATACAATAGATAACAGGAAAGCTACCTGAAAGCTCCGTTATAACAAATATCGTGTGACATGTTACGTGATGGAGGGAAGGTTACACCAAATACTCGCAATTGTTACACTGCCTCATTTTCACAAAACAGTTTAGGAAAAGAGCAAAGTAATATATTAATAAATTAATATATAATTAATAAAACATTTCATTCTCTAGTGAAAATAGTGAAAATACGTATTGTCAAAGTAAGGGAATATCAAGGTACCAGATGAATAATTTTAATGGCAAAACAAAAAAGAAAAATGAGTTAAACTAATAATATTTGCCTTTAATTTTGTATGTAAAGACATTTGACACAATGACAAAAGGACATTAAAAGTTATTTGATTTATAAATGCTTGAGAGAAAAATGTTTAGATTTGACTGAATTTATAATAAACATGCCGTTTGAAGGACATACCAAATAATTTGAAAAACTATACCTGAATCTATAGAAAAAAGTGTTTACTATAAAAATAACAAATAAAAATATGGCAAATACTATTTGTATTTAGAAAAGCATAGAACAAATGTAAATATCAATATGTATGATGCATAATTATCTAACTGAACTTCTGCATGGCTTAAATTAATCAATATTTTTATGTTCGAATGTCATACATAAGGCATAGAGCTTTTTAAATATTTGTATAATTAATTCTTTGGCCATTTGTAAGTACTCTGCATAACGTTTATAAAAAATATTAGAATGAAAGAGTGTCTTTGGATTGCTTCAAATAGATTTCAACAATCTATTTGTGCTTATCAATTGGAGACAGAGCCGCCTAAAATCACCCAATCATTAAATTTTTTGAATTGTTGACCTTATTCAATTTAGTAAATAATCAGTTTACTTAATTTTACATTTGTTATAATCTAATTTTGCCACTGAAATTAAAATAGAGTGTAACGGTAAGCGGAAACTTCTTAAATCTTTCGTATATAAGTTGGTCGCATTAAATGTTAAGTCAAGCAATAATTGGAAAATTATCTATTAAACGTTTTAGACCTTTTCTTTTAAAGGCATTCTATTGAATTAATTTTGATTATTAATGTTCTTTTCATGCTTGTTTCTTTTTTTTGGCAAAGCTCTAAAATAGTAACAGCATGAATCCTTTCGACTCTGGAAAGTTAAAAAGTTACGAGTATAATCAAAATGTAGATGATGGTGGCACAACAATTTCAACAAATATCAATGATTATTCATCTGGAGGAATGGGAACGGTATCAGGAATTGGAACGTCAACAGTAATAGGAGGAGGAATAGGGGTTGCTATGGGAGGAGTACGTCCTCGTGTTGATGTGGATGCTACAGGGGAAGTAGATCCAACATTGTAAGTATCATATTATGTGTTGTTTATATTTGTCAATTTAATTAAAAATCATATGAATGAACATTTTTATATTCATACAATCGACTCAATTTGTTTTTTTAAATTAGTTGCATTGCTTTAAGGACTAAAGCAGAACTACTAATTGAATATTAAATATAAGTATATTCTTAATGGTTCTATTGTAGATATCCAGAACCTAAAGAGGCAAAACAGAAAATTCGTAGTCATGCTGATGTTATACAAATGTTATTCGGAAGTGATGAACATGAATTGATAGCTGTGAAAAGTTTTTATTTTTTCTTTTATGCGGCTTTCGGTTCATTATTTCCATTAATGGGAGTTTATTTTAAACAAATGGGCATGAATCCTGGACAATGTGGGATTCTCATTGGTATGAGGCCATTTGTTGAATTTTTATCTGCCCCATTTTGGGGTTCTTATGCAGATCGGTAAAAATCCCTAAAATATTTCATATAATTTACATATACTTATGAATAATAATAATTCTTTTCCTATCGTTTTATTATTCATGTCATTTTTAGTTGCCGTCAGGGGAAAAAACTGCTGTTAGCTTCATTGACATGTTGGATTCTATTTACAATACCACTTAGCTTTATTAAACCAGAGGCTATCAAATGTATTGAAAGGAATCATTCCGATTATGTTTTAACATATACGAGGATAAAAAGGCATACACCAATAAATCTACCGTTTACTTCACAAAACGATAATATCGATTCCACTGTTACCGATACTAATATTGCCGAAGATTATTCCGATGAATTTCATAATACGAAGTAAATAAGTAAATGCTATACAACTCTAAGCAATGCATATATAGGCATTTTCAAAAAATTAACCTGTCCATGATATGATAAAAATTAACATGTACATGATATTCTTTCTGCAATATAAAAAAAAAATATAACGTATAGGACAATTCATGGGTCGCATAAAATAGACTATTCAACGTAATTCTCAAGTTCCTATTTATTTCAATACTAATTTCCTAAGGATTAGATTTGGGAGAGAATTTAGTGTATTTGCATTGAGACATACTAATTTTGCGCCCCTAAAAATAGCTTGATTTTTAATCTTTCACTAAAGTTTTTATATCCTACACCATTTGTGGTACTGGGTACTATAAGTTTATGCAGATGCTTGTCACACCCAAGAAGAGTTTAAAAAGACCCACTTTTTACTATACCGTTCCACTCAGAATCATTTCCTGATTCGATTTAAGCCAGTCTGCTCGTCTGTCTGTCCTTATGAATTTGTTATCAAGATACATGTTCTAATTTTCGAGATAGTTTAGAGAAATTTGGTCTATACCGGTGCAGTGGTTTTTTGGCCCAGAGACGAACCCTATAGAAAATGGTTAAAATCGTACTCTATTTTTAACAACAATTTTTATAACGCCTTCTTTTAAAAATGTCGTTATATGGAAAAATATTACAATTTTTTAAAATATTTTAAAATAAATTGGTTCTGAATTGTATTTCAGCATAAAAAACAAACGTGGCTCAGTTCGATCTATTTTATTTACGATCACTTCTCATAGAACGTCTATATTAAAGAAATGAGGGCAAAAAATTCAAATTTGAATATATAATAGCGAAAATTAGCACTGCCTTGTGTTTTGATATAAAAACTATGTGATCCAAATAGGTCCATTTTTTATTTTTTCCTCATATAACGAATTTTTTAAATAATTGTAAAATTATTTTCTTTTTTCAAATTTTGTTGACTTGAAATTCTGTTATTAGACTTTAATTATATTAAGCAAAGTGGGGTCTGCCCCTGTAGACTATAAATTTTAATAATCATATCTAATGAACCTTATTGAACCCATGTTGTCAAAATTGAATTGACTTAACGACTTTAAATTATTTACCAATCATTTTTGTATAGAGAATTATTGGCAAAAAGTAAAACAGAGAAAGTGTAGAGTGAAATCTAATTAAGACTTATGAAAATATTTGAAAATCATTTTTATCTAGATTTTTGCGTCTAAAGGTGATAATCGCACGCATCCTATTATTTACTATTCACTTCATTGCAACTTGCACAAATACAATAAAATTGCTTTTATTTTTTCTCTTAATTAGAAGAAAGAAAAGATCTTTATTGCCACGCATTGATGCAGGTATATCACCGATTCACATCAATTTTGTTAGCAATTATGATGATAAACAACATGGCGATTATGTTAGTCCAATATTCTCAAGCATGGTCTATAGGACTCCGGTATGTTGTTATGATTATTATTGTTATTGGTGTTATATAATATTATATATATATATATATATATATATTAGATGAATTATTATTATTAATATTATTTGTATATTTGTGTAGGATATTCAGAAGGCATTTTTCCTTCTATTACTCGTTATAATGATTGGAGAATTCTTTAGCGCTCCAGCTATAACATTAGCCGATTCAGCTGTAATAACGCTTTTAGGTGATGATGCCGATAAGTATGGACATCAGCGTATGTTTGGATCATTTGGTTGGGGTATATCCATGTTCCTAGTTGGTATTATTTTGGATCATTCGACCGCATTTTCTCATCATCCATGTGGGGCTAGTCACATGGAAAAAAATTATAATGTATGCTTTGGAATTTTTGCAGTTTTAATGTCTTGCGCTATATTATCAGCATCTAGAATTTCATTCAAATATGATACGATTGATGTGGATGTTAAGTGTACAGAAAATATAACAGATATGCATAAGGAGACGGAAGAAGAGTCCATGAATCAATTAGCTGCCCAATTAAATTTACCTGCTTTAGCTGTTTGTTCGAATGGTAGTGCACCCAAAAAAACGACCAATGTACAACCAAGTATTGGGGCAGAATCGAAAATATTCGCTCAAACCACAAAGGAAATGCCTGAATGGATGACAGTGTTAACACATTTTAAAGATTTAAAAACTGCCGCATTTTTGTTCGTTGCATGGTTCATGGGTTTCGGTATCGGACTAATATTTACATTTCTATTCTGGCATTTACAAGATTATGGTGGCACACCAACATTATTCGGTGTAGCATCGGTTATAAATCACGTCTCAGAAATATTTGCATATTTTTTTAGTTTTCGTTTGATTACCCAAATTGGTCATGTTAAAGTATTATGCCTAGGTTTAATTGGCAATGTATTGCGCTTCTTATATATATCATATTTAACAAATCCTTGGATGGTATTACCCTTTGAATTAGTACAAGGTATAACGCATGCTGCCGTTTGGGCAGCGTCATGCTCATATATTGCACATATTAGTCCAAAACATTTAAGAGCATCTGCACAAGGCGTTTTACAAGGCATACATCATGGCTTGGGCCGTGGTTGCGGAGCAATAATTGGTGGCATGTTTGTAACATATTATGGTACTGCGGCAACATTTCGCTGGTATGGATTAAGCTGTTTGTTTGTTTTAGGATTTTTTGCTTTCATCAATTTTTATCGAAAGGAAGAAGGCTTCATATCAGATATACCAGTGTCAGAGGATCCCCATCAGGTGAAAATTATTTTCTATGAAATAAAATATAAACGGTATAAATATAATGTATAATAATTCAATAGAAATGTGCAATTTAAATTCATAATCATCATCTATAACATTACATCTAAATAAGTTTACCCCTTAATAGACGATTAATAAAATTTTCTTATGCTATTTTTTAGGTTGCCGAAGAAACTTCACATTTAGCGCCGCATGGCGTGCCTAGTAATCCTTTGCCTCGTGTTTTATCGAATACACGACTAAATGAAATAAATGCGAATGCCTCTCCTGGTAACTCATATGGCACCTATAATGCCGTTGGTGGTAATTTAAATGTACCTAGTGCAAATCCATTTGCTCAGTAAATTTCTTGGAAACTTTTGGAACACATGTATTACGTTACGTTATGTAAAAACAAAAAGCAAAAACAAAACAAAACGACACGAGCGATTTGTATGAATTTAAAAGAAACATCTTACTTATCTGACTTACATATTAATTGCCATTAGGAATTCATGATAACAGTATCAAAAAAAACTGAAGTTGACAAAAAATTTACGAATTCTTAAAGATGAAGTTTCTTCTTTGTTAATTTGTTGATAAATTTGCGTTTTATTTATGGCAAATATTATGAATTCCTAAAATTCATAATTTGTAATTTATTGATGCATTAATTCTAATGATAAAAATGGTAAAAATATGTTTGTTATTGTACTGGAATCTTTTTCTTATTTAGCTTTGAATTGAATTAAAATTGTAATTATTAATTGTAACAATAATTCTATAATTATATATATTATATATATATATATATATATATATATATATATATATATATATATATATATAGTATATATATATATATGTTTATGTTAAAAATTTTTAAATTTTCAAATATCAATAACAGAAGAGGTGAACATTTTATGTGTCAATGGCATTTCGTGCAGTATGATTTTCATGACAAGTAATTATTCAAATCTGAGATGGTAATATTTATATGAAAAATTAATTATTTTGCACTTTTGGAGATTTCTCTATCTGTCTCTCGCTATATATATACATATATATATATATATATTATATATATATATATTGTGTTAGATAAATAAGGATGAGTAAATAATGTTAAACTAATGTTATGGCCATTATTCCCCTAAAATACATAAAAATTATAGATAATCGATGAATACAAGATTTATATAAATTATTGTTATATTTAGTTGTTAGTTGTGTTTTATATAAATAAGAAAGTAAAATTCATGCAATGATTATGTAAAAGTGTGTAGAATGTTAAATAATTTTGTTCGAGGAATTCATTAATTACATTTATAGAATGTTTTTATGTTTGTAATACCAATATGATATTATAGCCAATATGGCCAAATAAATAATATAATTATGCTAAAAGTATAACACAAAACAATATTAACAACAATTATTACACTGAATAATACAAAAAAAAAACAGAATAAAATCGTGAAACATTATAATATTAGATATTTTCTTATTATTATTCTAGCAATCTTAGTTAAATTAAATTAAAAGAGAAACTTGAAAAACAATGTATATAAATCTTATATGAGAATAAAAGAATAATTTAAGTAAATTTTTAATTATAGAATATAACAGCTGTGCTATCACAGTGATACAGTGGACAGTGCTATAAATCCTTATTTCATTTATTTATTTAATTTCATTATTGCTTATACATTGTGATATTTTGAAAGTTTATAATTGAAATTGATCGTTATTGCTGATGCTCTCACTCATTTCATCCTTTCGTTCATTTCAATTGGCTGGTAATGTTGAATAACCATCATCTAATAATGTTACCATGATCTAATGATGATCATTTTATAATTATAAGATATTCCATTATTATTTTAGCAATGAATATTTGAGATAATCATCTACTGAATTCCATATCTATTAAGTTTACGAGATATCTCTGGTATATTTTAACGAGAGTTAAGAGAATGAAGCAAATTGAAATAGGAAATGACTATGCAATTCGTGTATTTTCATGACCAAGTGAGCTTTATAAAACAACATTTATTTAGAGGTTTTATAATTTAAATCAATTTGTAATTGATGATTTGATGCAAAATATGAATTGAATTTATCTTTTTTTTCTTGCAATTTAAATTAATATGACATCTATTTGGGAAACACACTTCATACATACACATCTTCCTTTTTGAAATTATTTTTACCAATAAATTGAACTATTCTTTTATGGTGGATTAAGAGTTTTATATATATAAATAATTATAATGTAATACTAATTAAGTACAATTATAACATAAATATATCAGTTAGCACTATGTAGCAAAATTTTATAAAACTACTTCCCATAATCATCCAATGCATCGTATTAATTGTAAATGGCACTTAAAAAATTTTTTTATCATTATTATGTTGAATGTTAAAGATAACAGCAAAATTAATAATGCTTTTTTTTTATATCTATCACCCAAATGTTGGGGGTATATTCGCATTGTCATTATGTTTGTAAGATTTAGAAGAAAGCGTTAGAGACTCTATAAAATATATATATTCTTGATCAGCATCAAATTCTGAATGGCTTTAAATGTATCTGTCTTTTTGTCTATTTGTTCGTCTGTGTGTTGTAAATATTTTCCTGGTCGTAAAATTTAACATATCAAGCTCAAATTTGGCAAAATTATTGGATGTTCTTATGCGCAGATTAGTGATAAAAATGGGCAAAATCGATCAAAGGATACGCCCACAATGTAACATAGACTGAGAAAACCTCGTTTTTTTAAGCAAAATTTTAGTAGTTTTTGCTCTTTCATCTGCAAATTGCAAAAGATAGAAAGCTGAAATTATGCACAAGTAGGAAGGCTATTGGTTTACAATATCTGTCCAGATATCATACAAGTCAGGTATGCCTATACGAAGTTATACAATATCTAATTTACATTTTTTTATGTTTAGCTATTCAATTTACTCCAAAAAAACTGAAACAGGTTCTGAATCGTAGTATCGTGATGACTGTGTGGTGGATATCCAAGATTTGGCCCCAGTCAAAAGCTTAATTTTTCCTTACTTGATATTATTATTATTATTGTCGTTGTTCTTGTGGTGGTGGTGGTAATGAATGTATGTGAAAATATTTGTATATTAAATTTGTTCAATCGTAACATCAAAATACTTAAAGTAAAATTATGTAATTGTGTAAAAATATAAATAATTATGTAACATATAAAAAAGGCCAGAAAATTATGTCCCGTAATTTATTAAACAATTTGTTACATATATACATATATGTATGTATTTATATACACACATATATATTATAATAAACTAAATGAATAATAAAAAAACTAAAGGTATAAATGTTGTTTTTGCTACTTTTTCTTTTCAACATACATCAGCATAATGCTAAAATAGAGATGATACACGATAAAATGAAATTTCTGCATAGTAATGAAAATTGCATTTTTTACTATCTTAATTTTTAATTTATTTCCTTAAGATTTTATTTCATTAAAAAAAGTGGTGAAGGGAATTTCTGAAATTCTTAAATTCGAATTCCCTCTATATTCTTACATTGTAAGTATTTTGTTCTTTTTTTGGTAGAAAGTAAAAAATACTTCACAAAGTTTATACATTTGTAAGCAATATTAAAATATTAAACACGTCAGGCCTGTCTGCGTCTGTCTGTCTCGTGCAAACCTTATCTTAGTTACGAAAATAAGGATATTTGCTGCAAATGTGATACAAATCGACAATACCAACAAGAGGACAATACCGTAGCGCCCGGTATATTGACCGCACTTGTAATTCCCTTCTCAATACTTTTAGACGCAAAAGTAAAAATTTCTTTTAAAGTTCTTAGGCCAAAACCGACAAAAATCTGTGCAATCAATTAGATCTAACACTCTGCTTTAAATACACATCATTTTTCACTTGTTCATATTTTATGTATAAAATATTCTCTAATTGCCCTTGAATTTACTGTCAAAATTTACAAACAGTCACAGAAATTTTCAGTAAAAGTTTTCATGTAGAATCATTTTATATATTTTGTTAACGTGAGCGCATCTTAACTTCTATTTTGTACTAATTGTTTTCAGTAATCTTTCATTAAAGATTTTCGACATTTTTTGTTTGAATGAATCGCGACCAAAATGGATGGAAGACCGAACAAGGATTGCTAATAACATAAGAATGAAATAATTTGCGAATAGTGTCGTTTTTCATAGACTTTAGATATTTTTTTGTTTTTGTAAATGTCGGTACCGTCAAAGGCGCTTGAAGATAAAACGGAATATTTGGATTTACTATAAAAGAAGTAAGTTTTTAAACATTTTTACTTTATTATTTGAGATAGATCCATCTTTTACTGAAGGTTTCATGCCAGTTTCATGAATTTAAAAATAGCGATAATTTCAACACAATGACATTAATTGATAAATTTAAATGTTGATTAATAATCACGTTATATTGGACAAAGACATAAATGTAAAAAAGGGGTTAAATATCTTTGAGGAACTCAGGGACCAACTTATTTCATAATCACATTTGCATAAGAACTTTATAGGAAAATAGTTACTGAAGTAGTTTAGAAATCTGCAAGAATTTCGAGAAGGACAGCTAATGCAACATACGTTGTGATGTTGGCCGTAAGTCGATCAATAGAAATTTCGGATGTAGATTTGTATACTTTAACTAAACAATATTCCTTGAAATGTATCTGATACCTTTCCCCTTCTTTTCCATCTGTGACTATTTCTCGCAAAAAATTATCTCGCTTCTTAACAAATTACTAAATTGTCTTATGTGACCAAACACTGACTTTCACGATGTTTTTCATTTGAAAAACGAAAGTGAATTACAGAAACTGCAGTACATTCTAAATTTTTCTTTCAAGGAATACTAATTTTTTATTCGATTTTTCATTAAAGTTATCAAGATATATGGCATTATCAAACCAAATATGCAACGACGGAACGCCGCAACTACGAGCTTTGAATTAATACCAATGTTAAATAGAATTTACACAAATACTCACCAACATTAGTTGTTCCAATTTTTTGAAGCCTCTACATTGGCAAGAACTTCATACAAAAAAATGCAGAATACTCAAAAATGCGTTCATGGTTCAAACAAATCTAGCGTTTTTTCTATGATACGTAAAAAATTGGCAGCTTTTACAATTCTAAAATACCTTCCTGTTGAATTAGAAGAGCATCGGTAAAAATCCATTCATACACTTTCATAAATGCTGCAGGTGTGACATTTTCTTCTGGTAATTGCTTGGCTATTGCACGACACATGAGAAAATTTCACTTGGGTAGTGCAAATTCATTGATTGTAAGATTCAGAAGGTTCAGCAAAACAATATTTTTCGTAAAAATGGTTTAAAATTTTGAAGAATGTAGTATCGGAATACGACAAATTATTGCGAAAGTTAATTCCACTCCATTCCACTCGAAAATTTTGTCGACAAAGCGTTGCATTTGAGAATCATTACACAAAATTCTTGAGAGTGGCACATCTGGTACTAGCTTTTGGTGGATAACGGTGGTCAAGATAAATGATAATGAAAAGGCGGACTACGTTCATGCATTAAATGATAATTATTAAATGACGTTAATAAATGCATGATTTGAACCTCAAATATAGCGCAAGTTGTGAATAAGTGGAACTTGCAGCTTGATCGGTGAGTACGGTTGTGTTATTGGAAATGTTCGCAAGAGGTACGGTACATATCGTTAATATTCAAAATTCTACATTTTCTTAATTATTACCACGGAACGTCATGTGGGAAAATAGTCCGATCTTACCGGTTGATTTTGCGCTCTAACTCACACATTTACCAAATTTTATTGAAAAATCTTTACAATTGGGTTCTGTAATTTAAAAACGAACATCATTAAACACACGGACAATTAGACAGACATGTTAAACGCATTAATGCAATACGTATAATAATTTAGAAGTGACATAGTCCTCCGTAGATGGAACAAACACAAAATAATAAAACCAGATTTGTATAGTTAGGTTTGTTGAAAGGGCTAAGTCGTTCTGGCTGTATATCCACACAAACGTATTCTACCCTAATGAAGCGGTGTCATATAAGTAAGAGATGCGTGGATAAATGCTTATGATCGAATGTTATATGTTCTACTTGAATTTCTGCAATGTTGTTTACGAATATTGAGCATAAATAAAATAGAAATAAAGCAAGTTGGAATAAAAAAGAAGATAATTCTATAAATAAATTCTTCCCTTTTTATTTTATAGAGTCCAGATTTAGTCTATGTCTATGTAAATGTCAGTACTTCGAAGAGCACTCTGAGGCACCACCGATGATATTAACGGAAATTTAGATGTAAAAAAAGCGACACTCATGTTTCATAATAACAAATTTATGTAAGAATTATGCACGGAAAAAGATCACCTTTCAAATCAAGCTTTTGCTAATTTATATACAAATTTGTAAAATGTGTATTTAGAAATACTTCCCAAGGCCATTATGTATATACGTCTCCTTCTGCTAATTAGCAGAAGGAGATGTCACACCCGCAACACTTATGCCGGTATATTAGTGAATATGTGCCGATGCTGCGCTAATTTAAAATGAAGATATTTTAGAATTGCTAAAAGCGCTAGTTTTTTACGTATCACGGAAACAATGCTCGATTTGCCTGAACTATGCGCGCATTCCATAGCATACTGCATTTGTTATATATATGAAGGCTCGCACATGTCGAGGACTAGAAAGTCAAGAACAGTAATGCTGATGAACATTAGAAAATTCATCTGAATTTTGGTCGCGTTCAATAATTTTGTTCAAATGAAGTCCACATGTTTTCTTTACCCTTTCTCTACCTTTTTGTATATTTGCAAAAATTATATTTATAATAATTTTTATACGCGGAAAGGATAAATTAATAATATATAAATTGTTTATTTGTATAAATAATGAAAAAATAATAAATAATTTCTTGAAATTTTATGTAAGAATAATAATTAACGTTTCTATTTTATTTTCTTATTTTTGAATCAGTAAGGCCATTTGTACTATCTTTGATTTTTCCAGTGGATGGATTAAAAGTGGCAAAATTGGAGGAGGTGAATGTATTTAAAACTTTATGAAAATGCCTACGACTTAGAAATTCGAAGAATTTTTTAAACACTATTAAACTGATGTGATGTTTCCGTTATTTTCATTAGAATTTTCGAAAATTTTACTTTAACAACAATATCTTGAAATGTCTAGTCCACACTACTTTTTCGTGTATGTTCTAAAAAATTATCGGCTTAAAATACAAATTTCTATTCAAAATGAATTTATATGTTTTTCATTAAAAGAAAGTGAAATATACAGAAAGTTCATACATTAAATCTTCAGATTCAATTTTTATCAATTTTATTTAAAGTTATCAAGAATTTTTCAAAATTTTACAATAGCGGAACGCCTCATACTTGAATAAATAAATGTAAAAGACGTTCCCTTAAACTACCAAATTTTTCTTAATTAACTTGACTTTGACAATCATAAAAATGCCTGATATAAAGGAAGAGTCATTACACTTAAAATCTGCGGTTAAATTCGTTAATTTGGGCTTTCAAATTCTAAAATATTCCTGGGAGTAAATCATTTGGTAAATTCCATTCAACACTTTATAAATTCTAAAATGGTTTACAATTTTTTGAAATGTAGATAGAACACAAATAAAAAGTTCAATTAAAAATGCAAATGCATAATGAAATTCAAAATATCAGAAAAATACTTTTAAAAATGAAAATTTTAAAATTAGTATAAAATTGAAAAATTTCGTAGTTTACTCAAAAATCATAAACGTGAAGAAGCATACGAATAAGTAGAAGGACAATTTTAAACTTTTTGTTTATGAATTTAAAAAATGATAAATTATTAGCGAATTTATAAAATGCATATTAAAATTACATAAAATTCTATTTGAACTCAGATATCAATTTGATGTAAAGTGTCGTCAAAAAAGTAAATTGGAACCCCATGACATTAATATATTTAATGATTTAAAAATCTATTTTAATAAAATAACCAATGGGAAAAAGTACTTCAGTTGTTTGCGTTATTAAATTTAAATGTTTTGAAATATCTACATATGGTTTATAATTTACATTTATTAAAATCACAACTTATGGAAATACCGATTTCCGTGATTAATAATCAAGAATTTAAATTTAAACGTAATTGGAAATTTAAAAAAAAATTGAAACAAGATTTCAAGTTACCATTAATCAAATTTAACTCAGAACGGGACATGTCGAAGAGAAGTGAAAAATTATAAACAGATTTTATAGTGTTATTTGTTAAAGAATTTCAGTTTTTTACCAAAAAGATTTACTAAATAGAATTTAATAATTAAAAAAGGGAGATAATTTAATAATTTTATTTTTATTTTAAATAAATTACAATTTAATAATTTTTAAAAAGCATTGGGAAAGATGAATATAAAGGAAATTTTTCTTATTAAAATCATATTTTCATGATTAAAATGTTGTAAATTGCGGAAAAGACACCTAACACTTTGATATTAAATAAATTTAAAAAAGTGACATTAAATTTCATTAAAAAAATTTTTAAATTATGCCTTCTAATTACGAAATCAACTTTAATTACTATTAAAAATTTTTAAAATATTTGGATCTTCAAGGCATTTAAATGAGTCTTTATTTAAATAGCTAGGTTCATCCGAAAAAAATTGGATTTAAAAAATGAAGCGATTGAGTTTTTAATAAATATTTAAATCTAAAGCGTAGTTTTTCATAAAAACAATGTGAATTAAAAACTTGAATTTGGGTTTCCCTCATATTTTGTTAATAAGTAAATGCTTTCAATTAAAACTAACATTGTATTAAACATTAATATTTATAAATTTTATCGCGTTAAATATTTTTAAATAAGTCAAATTTTTTTGTAAATTTATTTTAATATTTCAAAATTTATTTAAAATAATTTAATTCTATTATTTAAATTTAATCAGTAATTTTTATTTTATTTTTACATAATTTGAATGAAATTGGAAAATTAGGAGTAATATAAATTTCTATTAAATTTCATTTTATATACATTTATATTTTTATTTTTCAGTAATTTGAAGTTAAAATGGCCCAAAATTGAATAAGGAAATTTGATTATAAAGAAATTTAAATTTACTAAATATCGAATAATATAAAATTAAATTTCAATGAAAATTTAATAATTGACCATTATGATATAATTAATATGTTGTAAACAGTAAATATTGCAAAATAATGAGGAGTTCCCAAATTAAAGGATGGACTTAATTCAAACTGTTATCAGTCTATGACATAGTCGCACAATTTTAAACTTTGTATTTACGTAGACAGTTAGCAAAAGGTAATCGCAATCATTCATTTAAACCGGTATTGTAATTCACACATTATTTTCAAATTGTATTCTTTTAATTTTTTTGCTAATTCTGTTCCAAAAATTACAAATGCAATAAAATTCAAAAACTTTCATGTTAAATAAATTATTTTTACGTCAATTTAATCTAAAATTTTTCTAATTTTTTAGAATTTCTTAAAATTTAAAATTTTCAAGAAATACAAAATTTATGGAAGACGAAAAGTTGCTATAACTGAGATAATAAATTTAATAGTTTGTTTTCATAACTTTAATTATTTTGTTTTTTTTGTAATGGGCGCCAAAAGGATGGAAGACCGAAAAGGTTTGGATTACTATAAAATATAATTTTTCAATTTTGTATTTGATACTTTTTGAAATTTTATTTTGTCATGTTTTAAAATAAAGTTTTTAAATAAAGAATTTAAATTTTTATTAAATGGTAGATTAAAATTTATTTAATATGAAAACGTTATCTTTAAGGAATCCAGACATATTTAAAAAACGATTAAAAGAACTTATATAATGAAAATATTTGAATTTAAACACTAATTGGCAAGAACATAATGCAAAACGTTGGTTGAATATTCAAAACTCGGAACTAGTTTAATACTTTATAAAATTTTAAATAATAATTCGATCGTTTCATTTGAATATTTCGAAAAAACTTTCAAATTACTGATTTAGCTGTAGCGAACAAATGAACTTGTTAGACTGTTACTTTAAAAAAATGTTCGAAAGTTTACATTTCTTTTTTTCAAAATCTACTATTTTCTTCAAATTATTCTTTAAAATTCAAATTCTTTACAAAAAAGACTAACTCCACTACGATTATTAAAAATTAAATGAATTACAGAAATCAACAAATTTTTTTTCCAGATATTTTTTTTAATGTTTAACATTACAAGTTAATCAAAAACCAAATACAAAGGTATGGCCCCAAAACAAATTGAGTTTACTAATAGTTAAAAATTGCACTTTTACAATTCAAAATTTCTGTAATTGAAGCTCTAAAGAATCCTTCATACAATAAATGCGAATGTTAATTTCTACTGGTTTCAATTGGTTTATTCTAAATAAAAAATTGGATTAAATTTATAATACTTAAGGGTTACAAAAATATCGTAAAAATTTCATAATTTCGAAGAATGCTGAGGTGACAATTTCGGAAATTATTTCTATTCCACTGAATTTTCGACAAAAATTTCATTGGGTATGCAAATAAAAATTTTAGAGAAGGCTTTTCAAATATTTTGTAAAATGGTTAAAATTTGAAAATGACTACTTCGAAATTTAAAAATGAAATATTCAATACTTTAAACTGATATTTGAAGCCAAATTGCGCATGTGAATAAGAAAATTTTTGTGATAGGGTTTAAACTGGAAACTTTTGGGGAGGTAAATAATTGTTAAACGATTTACATTTATAATAATTAAGACGATTAAAAATAGTGAACCTTATTGGAAAAAATAACTTTACAATTGATCATGAAACTTTTTTTTTAATTTCAAAAGAATAAAACAATGAATTTAATACATTTTAAAATTATACACGGAAATTGGGAAAAAAGTCCTTACCGGGTTTATTTAAACACAATAAAAAAATTTATATTAAATTTTTAAATTGTTCTTTTTAAAACAACTATTAACCGAAATAGCGGCATTTAAGATAATGCATGATAAATTAATGAAGTAAGTCTCGTGACACAAAATAATATTTGTATATTAAGAATTAAAAAATAATTTCTTTGTATATAAAACAATTTCCCTATTTGTAATTAAGAGTTTGGAAAATTTGATGAATTATAGTATTAAATTTAAAAAGTGTGTACGAATATTAATAAAAAAATTAAAATAATTATAATTTCGAGTCAATAAGATTATTATGAAATGTCATTAAAAGATTGGGACCATCAAATTTTCGCAATTATTAAAAGCTCCCTTTTGTATAAAGAGAATTTAACCGCAAATATCTATTTTAATATTTTAGATTAGCAAATTTAAAAGTGAATTTTAAATTGCAAAGCCATTTTATATAGAACCCCTGTATTGGGAATTCCCCGCATACATATGCCATTTTTAAATATTGATGCTGCGTAATTTAAATGAAATTAGAATGCTAGAACATAGTAATTCTATGCGAATTTGGGCGTTATAATCTTTCAATTCCATAGTACTATTCCTTTTTATTTGTAATTTGGGGTATAATCAAAAATATTTTCGAAAATAAAAAAATATCTAAATTTTTTTGTATAATAATTTCAAATAATCACAAATTTCTTTGAATTTTACTTGTATATTTAAAATTTTATTTTTTAATTTTTTAACGAAGGAATTAATAATTTAATTTTATTTTTAAGATAAATAAAATTTTGAAGTTTTATGTAAAATAATAAAGTTTCATTTTAAATTTTTTAATTAAAAATAGAAGGAATTTAAAATTGTTATTTAGTGAAAATTAATGGATCTTTTTCAATAATTGAATGTGTTGTAAAAAATTTGATCTTTAAAATTGAATTGATTTACAAAAATAGTGAAGTGAATTAAAATGATTTCTAAAATTATAATTAGTATCTTTTTAACAAATTTATATAAGTAAATTAGAAAAAGGATTATAAACCCAATAATTATGGATATTTAAATGTGGAAATTATTTATAAGCCAAAATTCTCATTAATTCAATTCGGACCTATTTTATTTTTGTTTCAATTTTGAATAGATTTAAGAATTATAATAGTTGGATGTTAAGTAATGGAAATGTTTAAAAATTGGAGTTGCGATTTATCTCAAAATTCATGTTTCGATCTTTTTTTTTTGAATATTTATTTTCAAGTTTTTATTGTTCATTATAAATGGAAAACCTACTATACTAAACATAGGGGTGACTCAATATCCTTCATACAATACGAAATTTTTCTTTTGATTGTTTTGTAGGGATTTTTTCGTAATAAATTTGAATCTCAATTACTAAATACCAAAGTGCGCAATTGTATTTAATTCCTTCTCATAATTTAACACAAATCACTTCTTTGTTTATCAAGTTTTTAATGCCTTCAAAAGGCATAAATTAAAGCAGTCAAAAATTTTCATAATTTTTAAAAAATCATTTTTCATTGTTATATAGATAAATTTTCTCAATTGCTTTAATACTTCAATTAAACATCAAAATTTTTTAATTTCATGGGAAAACTATAATTTTGTTAACGAAGGTGCATAACAAATGAATAATTTTGGAATCTTTTTTTAAAGTTTTGAATTTTTTTTTGAAATGTCGACCAAATGTTGAAGATAACAGGAATTTGGAATTTACTAAAAATAATAATTTGAAAGCTTTTTCTAGTTTGAATTTTATCTTTTTAAGGTTCTGCAGGCTGAATTAAAACTATTTTTTATAAAATGATTAAGATAAATTAAATTTATTATATTAGTATGATAAAAATAAGGTTTAAACAGTTTAGAATTTTAAACATTACAACTTATTAATAACTTCATAGAATTAATGGATAAATAATTACGTATATTGAAAATCTAAAGTAAAAGGTCTAATATTTAAAACGTTATTTCCTAACGTCAATGAAATTACTTATTTGTAATTTAAAAAATATTTTGAAATTAAGATTCGAAACTAATACAACTCTTGTGATTGGCTAAGTATCAAAAATTTGATTTAATTATATAATTACAAAAACGAATTTCCTTGAGATTATACCATTTAAAAAATGAATATTAAAAAGTTACGTTACAAATTTCTAAGTATTATAATACGATTTTCATAAGTTTTCATTGATAAAGGGAATTTTAAAAAAAAACACGGAACTTCAATTTTTTTAAAATACAATTTAATATGAATTTTTATAAAAATTACCAAATATATGGTCCATTTTTGAACCTTACAATGAGCTCAATACACTTGAAATAGAATTAAAAAATTTTAAGTAAACACAACATTATTTGATCAAAAATTTGAACTTTACAATCAAAACGCTTTCAATAAAAAAATAGATAAAAAATGCTTATTTAAAAATCTCAGGCTTTTCTTATACGTTTTATTGCACTCAAGATAAAATACTTTGTGAATTATGAATTGTAAGATTCCAATTTCACAACATAATTTTCGTAAAAGTTTTTTTGTAAGTTATCGGAATAGCAAACATTAAAAATTTACATTGTTGCATTAATGAAGATTTGAAGTCAGCAAAAATTTTTAAAAATGTTAAAATTTTGAAGAATGATATGGAATAGTTTTGCGAAAGTTTTCATATTAATCGAAAATTTTTCGTTAAGCGTTATATGAAATTATTAAAATTTTAAGTGCACCATTAGGCATTTAATGTGAATTGATTGGTGGTAAGAAAGTAATGAAATTGGGAATTCAGGACGATTAAAGTATATTATTAAATTTAAATTACTTTGAACTTAATTACGAAGTGTGATGGAATAGTGTCTACGGTTGATTGGAATTAAATAACATCAATTTTAATTCAAAAATTTAAATTTCTTAATATTAACGAACTCATTGAAAAAAGTCCAATTCACTGTTGATTTTCAAATCACTTTACGAAATTTAATTGAATCATTAAATTTGGTGTAATTAAAACGAAACATTAAAACCAAATTGATAGATGTAAAGTTATCAACTGTATAATCACAAAGTATCTTCTACGCTAATGAACCAATATAATAAACAGATTGGATAGTTGTTTGTTGAAAGTTAATGTTCCTTGTTTCTCATTCTTACGAAATTCATAAAAAGGTTAAATTTAATAAGATCTTGATCAATTTTATTTAAAATCAATGTTCTTGAAAATTTCAATTGTAAGAAATGAGCTGATAAAAGGAAAATTTTAAAATAAACCCCTATTTTTTCCAATTTATCTATTTTAATGTAAATTAGCACGTAAAAGCACTTTCAAAACAACTGCTAATCAAATATTTAAAGAATTTATTTAAATATCAACCATTTATAATACATTTTGTAATTGCACGGAGATGTCACCTTTAACCAACTTTGCTAATTGTAAATTATTCTATTTAAAATCCAAGTTTTTTGATTTATCTCAGTTTCTTAATACCGAAAGTGTCAATTAACATATGCGGATATAAGATACTGCATTGTTTTTATTTAAAGGTACTGGGACTTAAAGTCTATTTATATAATTAGAAAACATGCTGAATTTGCTCGTTCCATTTTCACAAATGCATGTTATCTATAAATTGCTCACTTGAATTGAAAAATATTAAATAATTTATGAAATTAGAAAATATTTAATAATTGGTTTCATTTATTTAAAAATAATTTTTTTAAATTTATTATGTTAAATAATATATTTTAAATTATTTTTATATAATTTTTACGGAAGGATAAAATTTAAAATTTCAAGTAATTGTATAATGATAAAAAATAATTATTCCGAATTTAAAAATATAAAGTTTTAAATTTTTGTTATATTTTAAATAACGCAATGAAATTTATTTTCATGATAATTTACTAAATTAAGTTTTGAATTGAAAAAATTGAATGGAAAATCGAAATTTTGTAAAATTCAGTTATATAAAAATAGATGAATTAAAATTACATAATAAATATTTATCCTTCTTTAATTAAACAAATTTTGATTTAAAAGATATCTAAAAAATTGATTGTAACTTTAATTAAGTTGATAATTCAATAATGAATAATCATTTCAACCTTTATAGTAATACCATTGTTATTTAAGATAGTACTTAAATCAATTCATTATAATTTGGGAAATGGTGGCAAAAAAATTTGAAAAGTACGGGGATTATTTGACCCCAAAATACTCAACATTTTGTTTAATGTTTTACTTTAATCATTTATTATAATTGTCTTGTTATGGTGAAAAATATTTTAACAAAAGGGGATATAATTCAAAATACCAATTCCATCTTAGATTTTTCCATTACTCTTATTTAAAATGATTTCTTTGTATTATTAATTTTGGGCTTAACCCTTCCCAAACAACATTGGAAATACGTAATTATGCCTTTAATTCCATCCTTTCTTAGAACAAATTTTCGTAAAAGTATTTAATTTGCTTATTTAACAAAAAGCATAAAGAAATTTTAATAAAGTTTATGAAAATTTTAAAAATTTTTTAGATCATACTTCTATTTTAAATTTTTCTAATTTTAAAAAATTTCAAATAATGAAATTAAAAAATCCATTGAATATAAAATTGTAAAAAAGCATAATTTTTTGACTAAATTGTTTTCATAATACTTTTAGAATTTATTTTTTTTAAATGTCGGACCAAAGGAGGAAACGAATAGTTTAATATAAAAAATAATTTTTAATATTACTTTTTTTAGATAGATTTTTTTGGTTTAATCTCATTAAAATGCGATAAATTAACAATATTTATTTATAAAAAAAGATTTTTAAACATTTGACAAATATTAGATAACATAGTTAAATTTCTTGAAATCAGAGATAATATACATAATTCAACAAAAATTAAGATAAAGTTATGTTGTAAAATTTTCGTTAATGAAAAACAAAATGTAAAAGAAATACTTTGTGTTCCGTAACAATATGAAATGCTATGAGAATTTATGATAGTTACTAAAATTTTGAAAGTTTAGAATTTCAATCAGCTAATGAAATTACGCTTATTTGCGTAAATTACATAAATTTCGATGTAGATAAACACTACAAGTATCTTAATGTAATTTATTAAAATAATTCAACTGCATTTTCTCAAAAATTTTCTGCTTTCAAGGAATACTAATTTTTATTATTTTCATAAATTATAAATATATGCATTTCTAATATCATTCGAAAATGATTAAGAACTAACCATTTAAAATTTCACAAGGATCCTAATTTTATTCGATTTTTATTGAAGCTCTAATTGGTTATCAAAAAAAAAGAGACTCAACTATTTCATGGAAACAATCCAATTTAACTAGAATTCACTACATTCTAATTGCTTCATTTATTAAGCCCACATGCAAGCCTTCATAAAATAATGCAGAATATAAATTTTCTTGGTCCAAACTTGGTTTTTTCTATGAAATGAAAAATTTCGTTTCAATTCTAATTAATTTCGGTTAATTAAAATATTTGAAAAAATTAAAATTTAAAATGTGTATGGATAAATTTTTGGAAAGTTAATTCACCATATAAAATTTGTTAAAATTTATTTGAAATTATAGCAAAAAATTTTTTAGTGAATGGATTAAAATTTGGGAAATGTAGACGAATAGAAAAAATTACAGTTCCATTCAATAATTAAAAAATAGTAAAAAGCTATTTGAAATCAAACAAAATTGAAAGTGGACTTGACAGCTTTCGGTGATAGGTTGGTAATAAATGTTAAAAGGGTACGTCACTTAAATCTAAATTAAACTTATAATATAGAACTAATTAGGGAAAAAGTCATATGGATTCAACTACTTTACAAATTTGTTAATTGAAAAATTTACAAGATGGTACGTAATTAAACAAATTCATTTACTAAGTATACAGACGCATGTTGAAAAGAAAATTTTCGGTTATTTAGTAAGTCCCCTTACAAAAAAGAAAAATTTTCAATTAGGTTTATTTAAAACGCAATTCTTACTGGCTATTCACAAAAGTAACCTTAATAACGATTAAATAAAGTAAAGTTCGTGGAAAAATCTAAAATTATAGTTTTAATTGATTTTTGAAAGGTTTTAAGTTTGGAATAATATTCCAAAACTATTTTCCCTTTTAGTTTATAGATCCAAAGATGCAGTGATAAATGCTATTTGAAAGTTATGACCTGAATTTAAGGTTTCGATTTAAAAAAAAAATATTTTCTATAAATAAATCTTTTTAAAATTGAAGATCACAATTTTGTAAATTTTAGTAATGATATATAATTTAATGTAGGACCTGAATTTCAAGGTATTATATATAAGAACTCGCTATTAACATAAAAATTATAAATTATGGGTATAAATCCTTTGCAAGCTTAATTTAAAATGAAATTTTTAAATGTGATTAAGATACTTAAGCTATAGAAAATGTCTATTTGCTAATAAGAGGATTCCACATACGCAATTACTATATATGAAGTTCCCTGTAGGCTAATTAAAATCAGTATTTTAAATTGAAAACCTATTTTTGTTTAAAATTCGAATTTCCCTTCTTTCCCATTTCTACTTCTTTTTATTTAATATTAACTAAATTTTTAGGACGAAATAATAAATTAAGTGATTAATTTTTAAAAATAATTGAATTTCTTTCATAATTTTTTAAGAATCAAAGTTTTTTACTTTTCTATTATTTTTATTTTATAAAATAATATAAAATTTATACGGAAGATATTAATAATTAAATGTTTAAATGAATTAGAAAATAATTAAAAATTCGAATTTATTTAAATCAAATTAACGTTCAAATATCTTAATATTAAAATTGTTCAAATTTCTATTTATTTTTTGGCCTCTTATTAAAAATTGGGTAAATTGAAGATAATTTGGATAAAAAATCCCGGGGTTTTATTATCTAAGTTTAATAATCATAGAATAATTTAAATATTCAAATGATAAAATTTTATTGTAACCATTTTGTAGTAAAACGAAATATGTTTAAAGAGATATGCTAAATTGAGACTGTAGTTGATTAAATTTTCACATTATCTTACCAAGACATTTTGCTTAAGTGGTGCTTATTTTACCAAAAATTGTAGAAAGTGCATAATAGATTAAATAGTTAATACGACTAATTTTTCAGTTAATTTGGTAAAGTATTCCTTCTATTCCTTAAAATGCAAATTTGAACTCAATTAGCGAATTTTAAAAAAGCATAATCTTTAAAATTTTTAATGACCTCTTAACTACGTACTATTGTTTTCATAATTTCATATAAATATTCCTTTATTCCTTGAATAATGCAAAATTTAGAAAGACCAAAAAAAATTTTAATAAATTAATATAAATCATTTATATATTGTTGTAACTTTAAATTATTTTTTTGTACACGTACTTTCATAAAGATTTAGAATTTGATTATTGAATTTACCAAAAAGAGGAAGCAACAAATTATATTAAATAGATAATTTTTGGAATTTCTGTTTTCAAGACTTTAAATTTTTTTTAACACTACCTAATGCGTTAAAATAAAGAAAATGTTTATATAAAAGAATTTTAAAAGTTTTTATTTTATTTGGAAAGACCATTTTTTATAAACATGCATTATGAATTTAAAAAGATATTTTAACATTGAATATTAAATTTAATGTTATAAATTCGTATTTGGCAACGAAAAGGTTAAATATTTGATGAATAGGCAATATTTCATAATCACATTTCTAAGAATTTAAGAAATACTTTCTTTTTTTAAATTTTGCAAGAATTTCGGGGTAAAAAATACAAATACTTATTGAAAACTAAAGTCCGATTCTTAAATTTGAAAAGAAATATAATAACTAGCAGTAATTTAAATTTTCTTGATACCTAATTTTTTCTTTTTAATTTCTGAAATTTTTTCCAAACAAATATCTAACTATGGACCAAAATGCTTTATCATGTTATTTGAAAACACGAAATGAAAAATTAGGTCAATTTTTGAACTAATTTTGCGCGTTAACAAAAAATAATTCAAATGCATTCATGGTTTCAAAATATTTTTATCAAAAAGTAAAATATGGAATTTCAACTCGAGTATAAAAAATTAATTGAATTTAAAAACTCAAAAACCATTATTATTTCAAATTTTTGAAGTAACATTCTTCTTTCTTCTAATTCAGAAATGAAAAATTGCCCTTGTTAACAAATTATTTTTTTTAAGATTAGAAAATTGACTAAATTTGTAAAATTTTTTTGAAATTGAGTCACGGATAAAAAATATCAAAAATTTTAATGCTTCATGAAATTTTTCTGGTAAATGCTTGATTTGAAAATAAAAATTTACTTGGAGTGAAAATTTTGTATAAGGATTGGAAGTTTGTCAAAATAAATGATTACGAGATGTTTAATTAAATGTAATATGGAATACGTTAAAATATTGCATATTAATCAATAACCTAGAAAATATGGAACTTGCGTTTAGGTATACCTTCTTAATTGGACATCGGTAATAATCTTTTTTGTCAAATAATATATTTTAAACACACGAAGCAAAAATGTCAATTTAAATTGATTTAAATCACACATTTACCTCAAATTGTATGAAAAATCTAAATTGGGCCCTTATTTAAGTCATAATTAAAAAGTTCACAAAGTTAAAATAAGTAATCTTAAATTCAAAATCTAATCCAGAATCATAAAAATCCGATCTTTTAAGTTGATTTTGTTAAGACCTTCCAATTTTTGCATAAAATCTTACAAAGTTCCTATTAACGTCATATTAAACCTGGATAAATTTAAGAATGTTAAAATTTAATCTTAATTCCAATGTTGGGTTACCGAAATGAAGAAAATAAAATAAAAAAACAATTTGAATAAAGTTTTTAAGTTTACGTTTTATTTAAATCCAATTAAAGTCATCTTTAAAAACGTACATTAAGTAAAAAATGGAATAATTATTAAGGAAATGATGTAAAACGTACTTAATTTCTGAATAAGTTTATCGAAATTAGCAAAAAAAATTTGAAATAATTAATTTAAAAAATTGAAAATTTATAAAGAAATATTCCCAAATTTATGTAGTAATTCGTCTTTTGAATTAGAAGATGTATTCAAACAACACTTGACGTATATATATAGGCCCTTTGATTAAAAAAAGATAATGTTTAAATGCTAAAAATTTTTTATTTATGCAGGAAAAAACACTTTCCAACATTTTCATTTCAAAATATAAAATTGTTATAAATAACTTCTCAAGGCATTTTATAACTCATTAAGTATAAGAATAGGAATTCACACCAAATTAGCGGTCAATATTGTTGAATATCCATGTTTTTTAAATTAATTTTTTAATTTATGCATTTTTTAATAATGAACATCCGAAATAAAAAATTAAAAGCGTTATTTGATAACTATAATTAATGAATGAATTTGTGAAATAATAAGTCTATTTTTTAATTAGAACAGTAACATTTTTCCTTTAATTTTTGTCAAGTTCGATATGTTGCAATTTGACTTTGTAAATATATTGGATTTTAAATTTTATAATTATAGAAAAAAATATAATAAAAATTTTAAAATTGTTAATATAATGAAAATAAAATTTTGAAATTATTAAATTATTATTTTACGAATATTTTTATTTTAAATAAAGCTTTGTAATTTTTAATTTTTCAGTAATGTTGATGATTTCAATGTAAATTGAAAGGGGATATATTAAACCAATTTCTATAAATTAACAAGCAGAATAGAACAAATTACAAGAAATTGGATTCTAAGTGGTAATTAAATTTTTATCCTTCCCAAGTAACAATTTATATTTTAAACAAGATTTATTTTGACAAAAAATTGGAATTTCATCTTAAAGATTGCTTAAATCACAACATTTCATATATTAAAAAATTCTTTAAATTTTCTAATTTATTAAAAAACATAAACACAAAGAAATTTTAAAAAGTTATTGGAATCTTTAAATGTAAAGTGATCCTTCTATTCATTTAACAAATTAAACTTTTTTTTAAGTTTTCGGTTTTTTGCAAAACGCACAAACTGGCAACCCAATAGGATTCTAAATTCTAAGAATAAATTTTTATTGTCTATTGTTTTAAATTTCTATTTTTTTGATTTTGTCAAAACATAATAAACGTCAAAGGTTAATAAACGAATTTCATTCTATAAGAATCATTTTTAAATTTTTATGTATATTATAACTTCATCTTGTACTAATGTTTCAGATTTCATGAAAATTTAAAAATTTTATAAAAGATAAAAAATGATGGAAAGATCATTAATTCAAGTTAATTAAAAAAATTTAATAAGGGGTTATGACTTTGAAATTATTTGTATGTCTACAAGTTTTAGAAGAATTATACAGAATATTTGATATTAAAAAATGTCAAGTTTAAACTTTACTTATTGTGATGTGGCCTATCGATAAAAGAATTTGATGTAGTTTATAATTTAATAACACGATAATTCAAAATTATTAATTCCATTCTTCCATTCTATTTTGAAGTAATGTCTGCTAAAATTAATTTTTATGGAAAAAATGATTTCGATTTAATTGAAAAAAAGGGATTCAACTCATAATTCTATTTTTCTTTAGGAAAAATTTTTATTCAATTTTTATTTACAAGATAATAATATATTTGAAAAAGAACCAATATTTGAATTTATCCAAGTTAAATAATTAAAATATTACTAACTATTTTAATTAGAAGTTCAGTTGGAACAGTTCATAAAATGGATTGCGTAGGTTCAACAATTATTTTTTAGAATAAAATTAGCTAATCAAATATTCCGTTGAAATTAGACTCTTCCATCATCTTATATCTGGGAAATTTTCGCTTGTAAATTCTAAATTTCATTTAAAAATTACTGTTCAATTTTATTGAAGAAAAGTTAAAAAATTGGGGGAGGGTGAATGTAAAAATAATTCTTTAAATTTCCAGTCATAAATAAAAAAAAAATACGTAAAGAAAAAATTTTAAAAAATTTTTCAAATGAAAATTTACTAAATTAGGTTTTCTTTAAATTTAAAACGAAATTTGATGTTGGTTAAACGAAGAAAAATATTTGACTAAAAAATTGCGATCTGGAAAAATTTTGATTAAAGTGTGAGCATTATGATTCATAGGGGCCCCTTGTTTTCCCAGTCAAAATTTGCCCTAGATCGGCATCAATTTTAAACCAAATTTACTAGTTGTACATACAAAAATTTTGCAAAATTGTATTTTTGTTTGTTTATTCTTAATGCTTGGTTACGCCATCCTAATATACCAAAAAGCATGTGAATTTTACGGTTGCCCCAAAAAAAATACATTTTGCTAATATATACTTCTCAGGTTTCTTGGGAAAACCCAGGGTTTTAAGTTGTACCCCGGGATAGGTCATAGAAAAATGTTTTTAAAAGAACAAAATTTATGTACAAAATAAAAACAACCACCCTTTTTTTTTTGCAAAATACTTTTTGGTTAGGTGTAAAATTGCTTGGTGACCCCCCAGCGGGGATGAATTTTCCCCAAAAATACGAAAAGGCATAAGCAAAAAACCCAAAAATATAAAAAATATTCTTTAGAAAATTCCCATCTATATATAAAAATATAAAAAGATAGGGTGTTTTCCTGTTCTTCCCCGTACCGGGGTTTAAAAAGTTAATAAAGGGGCTTTCCCGCAATTTTAAAACCCCTTTTAAAATTTTTTTAAATCGTTAAATATAGAAAATTATTAATAATTTTTAAATTTTTTGCAAAAAATTTTAAAGGAAAATTATTTTTTAAAATTTTTTCTTATTTATATAATAAAAAATTTTAAAATTATTAATTTTCCTTTCCGCGTATAAAAATTATTAAAAATTTAAAAAATTTTCAAATATACAAAAATAAAAAAGGGGGAAAGAAAAAATTTTGGATTCATTTGAACAAAAATTTTTTGAACGCGCCAAAATTCAGATAAAATTTTTTAATTTTTTATCACCCCTTACCGTTCTTGGGTTTTTTTAGGCCCCGACCGTGCGACCCCTTTAATATAAACAAATGCAGTATGCTAGGGAAAAGCGCGCTTTTTCAGGAAAAAACGAAACATTGTTTTTCCCGGGTACGAAAAAAAACCGCCCTTTTAGAAAATTTTAAAAGATCTTCATTTTAATTACCAGCCGGGCCAAAATTTTTATTTTAAAAACCCGGGGATAAAGGGTTTCGGGGGTGACACCCCTTTTCCCAATTGGGAATGAATTTAAAAAAGCTCTATAAAAACCCGGTAATACATATGGCCTTGGGAAGTGTTTCAAAAAAAACATTTTACAAATTTGTATATAAATTAGCAAAAGCTTGATTTGAAAGGTGATCTTTTTCCTTGCATAATTCTTACATAAATTTGTTATTATGAAACATGAGTGTCGCTTTTTTTACATCTAAATTTCCGTTAATATCATCGGTGGTGCCTCAGAGTGCTCTTCGAAGTACTGACATTTACATAGACATAGACTAAATCTGGACTCTATAAAATAAAAAGGGAAGAATTTATTTATAGAATTATCTTCTTTTTTATTCCAACTTGCTTTATTTCTATTTTATTTATGCTCAATATTCGTAAACAACATTGCAGAAATTCAAGTAGAACATATAACATTCGATCATAAGCATTTATCCACGCATCTCTTACTTATATGACACCGCTTCATTAGGGTAGAATACGTTTGTGTGGATATACAGCCAGAACGACTTAGCCCTTTCAACAAACCTAACTATACAAATCTGGTTTTATTATTTTGTGTTTGTTCCATCTACGGAGGACTATGTCACTTCTGAATTATTATACGTATTGCATTAATGCTTTTAACATGTCTGTCTAATTGTCCGTGTGTTTAATGATGTTCGTTTTTAAATTACAGAACCCAATTGTAAAGATTTTTCAATAAAATTTGGTAAATGTGTGAGTTAGAGCGCCAAATCAACTGGTAAGATCGGACTATTTTCCCACATGACGTTCCATGGTAATAATGTAGAAAATGTAGAATTTTGAATATTAACGATATGTACCGTACCTCTTGCGAACATTTCCAATTACATAACCGTACTCACCGACCAAGCTGCAAGTTCCACTTATTCACAACTTGCGCTATATTTGAGGTTCAAATCATGCATTTATTAACGTCATTTAATAATTATCATTTAATGCATGAACGTAGTCCGCCTTTTCATTATCATTTATCTTGACCACCGTTATCCACCAAAAGCTAGTACCAGATGTGCCACTCTCAAGAATTTTGTGTAATGATTCTCAAATGCAACGCTTTGTCGACAAAATTTTCGAGTGGAATGGAGTGGAATTAACTTTCGCAATAATTTGTCGTATTCCGATACTATATTCTTCAAAATTTTAAACCATTTTTACGAAAAATATTGTTTTGCTGAACCTTCTGAATCTTACAATCAATGAATTTGCACTACCCAAGTGAAATTTTCTCATGTGTCGTGCAATAGCCAAGCAATTACCAGAAGAAAATGTCACACCTGCAGCACTTATGAAAGTGTATGAATGGATTTTTACCGATGCTCTTCTAATTCAACAGGAAGGTTTTTTAGAATTGTAAAAGCTGCCAATTTCTTACGTATCACAGAAAAAACGCTAGATTTGTTTGAAAAATGAACGCATTTTTGAGTATTCTGCATTTTTTTGTATGAAGCGCTTGCCAATGTAGAGGCTTCAAAAAATTGGAACAACTAATGTTGGTGAGTATTTGTGTAAATTCTATTTAACATTGGTATTAATTCAAAGCTCGTAGTTGCGTCGTTCCGTCGTTGCATATTTGGTTTGATAATGCCATATATCTTGATAACTTTAATGAAAAATCGAATAAAAAATTAGTATTCCTTGAAAGAAAAATTTAGAATGTACTGCAGTTTCTGTAATTCACTTTCGTTTTTCAAATGAAAAACATCGTGAAAGTCAGTTTTTGGTCACATAAGATAATTTAGTAATTTGTTAAGCGAGATAATTTCTTGCAAGAAATGGTCACAGATGGAAAAGAAGGGGAAAGGTATCAGATACATTTCAAGGAATATTGATTAGTTAAATTATACAAATCTACATCCGAAATTTCTATTGATCGACTTACGGCCAACATCACAACGTATGTTGCATTAGCTGTCCTTCCCGAAATTCTTGCAGATTTCTAAACTACTTCAGTAACTATTTTCCTATAAAGTTCTTATGCAAATGCGATTATGAAATAAGTTGGTCCCTGAGTTCCTGAAAGATATTTAACCCCTTTTTTACATTTATGTCTTTGCCCAATATAACGTGATTATTAATCACCATTTAAATTTATCAATTAATGTCATTGTGTTGAAATTATCGCTATTTTTAAATTCATGAAACTGGTATGAAACCTTCAGTAAAAGATGGATCTATCTCAAATAATAAAGTAAAAATGTTTAAAAACTTACTTCTTTTATAGTAAATCCAAATATTCCGTTTTATCTTCAAGCGCCTTTGACGGTACCGACATTTACAAAAACAAAAAAATATCTAAAGTCTATGAAAAACGAGACTATCCGCAAATTATTTCATTCTTATGTTATTAGCAATCCTTGTTCGGTCTTCCATCCATTTTGGTCGCGATTCATTCAAACAAAAAATGTCGAAAATCTTTAATGAAAGATTACTGAAAACAATTAGTACAAAATAGAAGTTAAGATGCGCTCACGTTAACAAAATATATAAAATGATTCTACATGAAAACTTTTATTAAAAATTTCTTTGACTGTTTGTAAATTTTGACAGTAAATTCAAGGGCAATTAGAGAATACTTTATACATAAAATATGAACAAGTAAAAAATGATGTGTATTTAAAGCAGAGTGTTAAATCTAATTGATTGCACAGATTTATGCGTTTTTGGGCTAAGAATACAGCACCAAACTTGAAGTATACAAAGAAGTGTTCACTTTTGTGTCTAAGAGTAATGAGAAGGGAATTACAAGTGCAGTCAATGTACGCGCACTATGAGAGTGCATGTTAGTAGTATCGGTTGAGGAGCCGCAAAATTCTATTAGACGATACAAGAAATCAACTTTACAAATAAATGATCTAAATGGAAAAAAGCATCGGTAGGACGTATGGAAATTCTTGGAGTATTTTTGAATCACGCATCATCTCCCTTCTTCTATTATAAAATACAGTTTTCCACGCTACTAACATGACGCAATAATAATAACTTCGATTAAAATCACCTATTCAAAATCTGAAACAAGAATGGAAAACTCAGTATACGGCTCGTACGAGAATGATAATCGTCAGGACTTTGTGCAAATTTACTCAGCGAAACAATTTACCACGGTTACTAACATGCCAATATTGGGTTTATAGATGCCTTCTTCTAATCTGTTCTATCGGTTTATTAATACGAAATTTGGTTTAAAATATGATGCCGATCTATGTCAATTATGACTGAAATCAGTCTCTATGAATCATAATGCTCACACATTTAGATCAAAACTACCAGATCGCAATTATTTAGTCAAATATTATCTTCGTTTATCCAACATCAAATTTCGCTTAATTCAAAGAAGGGACCTAATTTAGTAAATTTTATCATTTGAACAATTTTTAAATTTTTACTTTACGTATTTTTGTATATTTATGACTGTGAAATTTAAAGAATATTTTTACATTCACCCGTCCTCCAATTTTGCCACTTTTAATCCATCCACTGGAAAAATCAAAGATAGTACAAATGGTCTTACTGATTCAAAAATAAGAAAATAAAATAGAAACGTTAATTATTATTCTTACATAAAATTTCAAGAAATTATTTATTATTTTTTCATTATTTATACAAATAAACAATTTATATATTATTAATTTATCCTTTCCGCGTATAAAAATTATTATAAATATAATTTTTGCAAATATACAAAAAGGTAGAGAAAGGGTAAAGAAAACATGTGGAGTTCATTTGAACAAAATTATTGAACGCGACCAAAATTCAGATGAATTTTCTAATGTTCATCAGCATTACTGTTCTTGACTTTCTAGTCCTCGACATGTGCGAGCCTTCATATATATAACAAATGCAGTATGCTATGGAATGCGCGCATAGTTCAGGCAAATCGAGCATTGTTTCCGTGATACGTAAAAAACTAGCGCTTTTAGCAATTCTAAAATATCTTCATTTTAAATTAGCGCAGCATCGGCACATATTCACTAATATACCGGCATAAGTGTTGCGGGTGTGACATCTCCTTCTGCTAATTGCAATGAATTTCGAAATGCTCTATAAAACCAGGTATATACATACTGGCCTTGGGAAGTGTTTCTAAATACACATTTTACAAATTTGTATATAAATTAGCAAAAGCTTGATTTGAAAGGTGATCTTTTTCCTTGCATAATTCTTACATAAATTTGTTATTATGAAACATGAGTGTCGCTTTTTTTACATCTAAATTTCCGTTAATATCATCGGTGGTGCCTCAGAGTGCTCTTCGAAGTACTGACATTTACATAGACATAGACTAAATCTGGACTCTATAAAATAAAAAGGGAAGAATTTATTTATAGAATTATCTTCTTTTTTATTCCAACTTGCTTTATTTCTATTTTATTTATGCTCAATATTCGTAAACAACATTGCAGAAATTCAAGTAGAACATATAACATTCGATCATAAGCATTTATCCACGCATCTCTTACTTATATGACACCGCTTTATTAGGGTAGAATACGTTTGTGTGGATATACAGCCAGAACGACTTAGCCCTTTCAACAAACCTAACTATACAAATCTGGTTTTATTATTTTGTGTTTGTTCCATCTACGGAGGACTATGTCACTTCTGAATTATTATACGTATTGCATTAATGCGTTTAACATGTCTGTCTAATTGTCCGTGTGTTTAATGATGTTCGTTTTTAAATTACAGAACCCAATTGTAAAGATTTTTCAATAAAATTTGGTAAATGTGTGAGTTAGAGCGCAAAATCAACCGGTAAGATCGGACTATTTTCCCACATGACGTTCCGTGGTAATAATTAAGAAAATGTAGAATTTTGAAGATTAACGATATGTACCGTACCTCTTGTGAACATTTCCAATTACACAACCGTACTCACCGATCAAGCTGCAAGTTCCACTTATTCACTACTTGCGCTATATTTGAGGTTCAAATCATGCATTTATTAACGTCATTTAATAATTATCATTTAATGCGTGAACGTAGTCCGCCTTTTCATTATCATTTATCTTGACCACCATTATCCACCAAAAGCTAGTACCAGATGTGCCACTCTCAAGAATTTTGTGTAATGATTCTCAAATGCAACGCTTTGTCGACAAAATTTTCGAGTGGAATGGAGTGGAATTAACTTTTGCAATAATTTGTCGTATTCCGATACTACATTCTTCAAAATTTTAAACCATTTTTACGAAAAATATTGTTTTGCTGAACCTTCTGAATCTTACAATCAATGAATTTGCACTACCCAAGTGAAATTTTCTCATGTGTCGTGCAATAGCCAAGCAATTACCAGAAGAAAATGTCACACCTGCAGCATTTATGAAAGTGTATGAATGGATTTTTACCGATGCTCTTCTAATTCAACAGGAAGGTATTTTAGAATTGTAAAAGCTGCCAATTTTTTACGTATCATAGAAAAAACGCTAGATTTGTTTGAACCATGAACGCATTTTTGAGTATTCTGCATTTTTTTGTATGAAGCGCTTGCCAATGTTGAGGCTTCAAAAAATTGGAACAACTAATGTTGGTGAGTATTTGTGTAAATTCTATTTAACATTGGTATTAATTCAAAGCTCGTAGTTGCGGCGTTCCGTCGTTGCATATTTGGTTTGATAATGCCATATATCTTGATAACTTTAATGAAAAATCGAATAAAAAATTAGTATTCCTTGAAAGAAAAATTTAGAATGTACTGCAGTTTCTGTAATTCACTTTCGTTTTTCAAATGAAAAACATCGTGAAAGTCAGTTTTTGGTCACATAAGATAATTTAGTAATTTGTTAAGCGAGATAATTTCTTGCAAGAAATAGTCACAGATGGAAAAGAAGGGGAAAGGTATCAGATACATTTCAAGGAATATTGATTAGTTAAATTATACAAATCTACATCCGAAATTTCTATTGATCGACTTACGGCCAACATCACAACGTATGTTGTATTAGCTGTCCTTCCCGAAATTCTTGCAGATTTCTAAACTACTTCAGTAACTATTTTCCTATAAAGTTCTTATGCAAATGTGATTATGAAATAAGTTGGTCCC
The DNA here is from genome assembly GCA_023089585.1 of Melophagus ovinus. Classification (NCBI taxonomy): domain Eukaryota; kingdom Metazoa; phylum Arthropoda; class Insecta; order Diptera; family Hippoboscidae; genus Melophagus; species Melophagus ovinus. The sequence goes on from JAKKIB010000176.1 coordinate 787,104, forward strand.
TGAGTTCCTCAAAGATATTTAACCCCTTTTTTACATTTATGTCTTTGTCCAATATAACGTGATTATTAATCAACATTTAAATTTATCAATTAATGTCATTGTGTTGAAATTATCGCTATTTTTAAATTCATGAAACTGGCATGAAACCTTCAGTAAAAGATGGATCTATCTCAAATAATAAAGTAAAAATGTTTAAAAACTTACTTCTTTTATAGTAAATCCAAATATTCCGTGTTATCTTCAAGCGCCTTTGACGGTACCGATGTTTACAAAAACAAAAAAATATCTAAAGTCTATGAAAAACGAGACTATTCGCAAATTATTTCATTCTTATGTTATTAGCAATCCTTGTTCGGTCTTCCATCCATTTTGGTCGCGATTCATTCAAACAAAAAATGTCGAAAATCTTTAATGAAAGATTACTGAAAACAATTAGTACAAAATAGAAGTTAAGATGCGCTCACGTTAACAAAATATATAAAATGATTCTACATGAAAACTTTTATTAAAAATTTCTTTGACTGTTTGTAAATTTTGACAGTAAATTCAAGGGCAATTAGAGAATACTTTATACATAAAATATGAACAAGTGAAAAATGATGTGTATTTAAAGCAGAGTGTTAAATCTAATTGATTGCACAGATTTATGCGTTTTTGGGCTAAGAATACAGCACCAAACTTAAAGTATACAAAGAAGTGTTCACTTTGTGTCTAAGAGTAATGAGAAAGGAATTACAATTTACCACGGTTAGTAACATGCCAATATTGGGTCGTAGATGCCTTCTTCTAATCTGTTCTATCGGTTTATTACTACTAAATTTGGTTTAAAATATGATGCCGATCTATGTCAATTATGACTGAAATCAGTCTCTATGAATCATAATGCTCACACATTTAGATCAAAACTACCAGATCGCAATTATTTAGTCAAATATTATCTTCGTTTAACCAACATCAAATTTCGTTTAATTCAAAGAAGGGACCTAATTTAGTAAATTTTATCATTTGAACAATTTTTAAATTTTTACTTTACGTATTTTTGTATATTTATGACTGTGAAATTTAAAGAACTCTCGGGATATTTTTACATTCACCCGTCCTCCAATTTTGCCACTTTTAATCCATTGCAAGATTCACTGGAAAAATCAAAGATAGTACAAATGGCCTTACTGATTCAAAAATAAGAAAATAAAATAGAAACGTTAATTATTATTCTTACATAAAATTTCAAGAAATTATTTATTATTTTTTCATTATTTATACAAATAAACAATTTATATATTATTAATTTATCCTTTCCGCGTATAAAAATTATTATAAATATAATTTTTGCAAATATACAAAAAGGTAGAGAAAGGGTAAAGAAAACATGTGGACTTCATTTGAACAAAATTATTGAACGCGACCAAAATTCAGATGAATTTTCTAATGTTCATCAGCATTACTGTTCTTGACTTTCTAGTCCTCGACATGTGCGAGCCTTCATATATATAACAAATGCAGTATGCTATGGAATGCGCGCATAGTTCAGGCAAATCGAGCATTGTTTCCGTGATACGTAAAAAACTAGCGCTTTTAGCAATTCTAAAATATCTTCATTTTAAATTAGCGCAGCATCGGCACATATTCACTAATATACCGGCATAAGTGTTGCGGGTGTGACATCTCCTTCTGCTAATTAGCAGAAGGAGACGTATATACATAATGGCCTTGGGAAGTATTTCTAAGTACACATTTTACAAATTTGTATATAAATTAGCAAAAGCTTGATTTGAAAGGTGATCTTTTTCCTTGCATAATTCTTACATAAATTTGTTATTATGAAACATGAGTGTCGCTTTTTTTACATCTAAATTTCCGTTAATATCATCGATGGTGCCTCAGAGTGCTCTTCGAAGTACTGACATTTACATAGACATAGACTAAATCTGGACTCTATAAAATAAAAAGGGAAGAATTTATTTATAGAATTATCTTCTTTTTTATTCCAACTTGCTTTATTTCTATTTTATTTATGCTCAATATTCGTAAACAACATTGCAGAAATTCAAGTAGAACATATAACATTCGATCATAAGCATTTATCCACGCATCTCTTACTTATATGACACCGCTTCATTAGGGTAGAATACGTTTGTGTGGATATACAGCCAGAACGACTTAGCCCTTTCAACAAACCTAACTATACAAATCTGGTTTTATTATTTTGTGTTTGTTCCATCTACGGAGGACTATGTCACTTCTGAATTATTATACGTATTGCATTAATGCGTTTAACATGTCTGTCTAATTGTCCGTGTGTTTAATGATGTTCGTTTTTAAATTACAGAACCCAATTGTAAAGATTTTTCAATAAAATTTGGTAAATGTGTGAGTTAGAGCGCAAAATCAACCGGTAAGATCGGACTATTTTCCCACATGACGTTCCGTGGTAATAATTAAGAAAATGTAGAATTTTGAATATTAACGATATGTATCGTACCTCTTGCGAACATTTCCAATTACACAACCGTACTCACCGATCAAGCTGCAAGTTCCACTTATTCACAACTTGCGCTATATTTGAGGTTCAAATCATGCATTTATTAACGTCATTTAATAATTATCATTTAATGCATGAACGTAGTCCGCCTTTTCATTATCATTTATCTTGAACACCGTTATCCACCAAAAGCTAGTACCAGATGCGCCACTCTCAAGAATTTTGTGTAATGATTCTCAAATGCAACGCTTTGTCGACAAAATTTTCGAGTGGAATGGAGTGGAATTAACTTTCGCAATAATTTGTCGTATTCCGATACTACATTCTTCAAAATTTTAAACCATTTTTACGAAAAATATTGTTTTGCTGAGCCTTCTGAATCTTACAATCAATGAATTTGCACTACCCAAGTGAAATTTTCTCATGTGTCGTGCAATAGCCAAGCAATTACCAGAAGAAAATGTCACACCTGCAGCATTTATGAAAGTGTATGAATGGATTTTTACTGATGCTCTTCTAATTCAACAGGAAGGTATTTTAGAATTGTAAAAGCTGCCAATTTTTTACGTATCATAGAAAAAACGCTAGATTTGTTTGAACCATGAACGCATTTTTGAGTATTCTGCATTTTTTTGTATGAAGCGCTTGCCAATGTTGAGGCTTCAAAAAATTGGAACAACTAATGTTGGTGAGTATTTGTGTAAATTCTATTTAACATTGGTATTAATTCAAAGCTCGTAGTTGCGGCGTTCCGTCGTTGCATATTTGGTTTGATAATGCCATATATCTTGATAACTTTAATGAAAAATCGAATAAAAAATTAGTATTCCTTGAAAGAAAAATTTAGAATGTACTGCAGTTTCTGTAATTCACTTTCGTTTTTCAAATGAAAAACATCGTGAAAGTCAGTGTTTGGTCACATAAGACAATTTAGTAATTTGTTAAGAAGCGAGATAATTTTTTGCGAGAAATAGTCACAGATGGAAAAGAAGGGGAAAGGTATCAGATACATTTCAAGGAATATTGTTTAGTTAAAGTATACAAATCTACATCCGAAATTTCTATTGATCGACTTACGGCCAACATCACAACGTATGTTACATTAGCTGTCCTTCCCGAAATTCTTGCAGATTTCTAAACTGCTTCAGTAACTATTTTCCTATAAAGTTCTTATGCAAATGCGATTATGAAATAAGTTGGTCTCTGAGTTCCTCAAAGATATTTAACCCCTTTTTTACATTTATGTCTTTGTCCAATATAACGTGATTATTAATCAACATTTAAATTTATCAATTAATGTCATTGTGTTGAAATTATCGCTATTTTTAAATTCATGAAACTGGCATGAAACCTTCAGTAAAAGATGGATCTATCTCAAATAATAAAGTAAAAATGTTTAAAAACTTACTTCTTTTATAGTAAATCCAAATATTCCGTGTTATCTTCAAGCGCCTTTGACGGTACCGACATTTACAAAAACAAAAAAATATCTAAAGTCTATGAAAAACGACACTATTCGCAAATTATTTCATTCTTATGTTATTAGCAATCCTTGTTCGGTCTTCCATCCATTTTGGTCGCGATTCATTCAAACAAAAAATGTCGAAAATCTTTAATGAAAGATTACTGAAAACAATTAGTACAAAATAGAAGTTAAGATGCGCTCACGTTAACAAAATATATAAAATGATTCTACATGAAAACTTTTATTAAAAATTTCTTTGACTGTTTGTAAATTTTGACAGTAAATTCAAGGGCAATTAGAGAATACTTTATACATAAAATATGAACAAGTGAAAAATGATGTGTATTTAAAGCAGAGTGTTAAATCTAATTGATTGCACAGATTTATGCGTTTTTGGGCTAAGAATACAGCACCAAACTTAAAGTATACAAAGAAGTGTTCACTTTTGTGTCTAAGAGTAATGAGAAAGGAATTACAATTTACCACGGTTAGTAACATGCCAATATTGGGTCGTAGATGCCTTCTTCTAATCTGTTCTATCGGTTTATTACTACTAAATTTGGTTTAAAATATGATGCCGATCTATGTCAATTATGACTGAAATCAGTCTCTATGAATCATAATGCTCACACATTTAGATCAAAACTACCAGATCGCAATTATTTAGTCAAATATTATCTTCGTTTAACCAACATCAAATTTCGTTTAATTCAAAGAAGGGACCTAATTTAGTAAATTTTATCATTTGAACAATTTTTAAATTTTTACTTTACGTATTTTTGTATATTTATGACTGTGAAATTTAAAGAACTCTCGGGATATTTTTACATTCACCCGTCCTCCAATTTTGCCACTTTTAATCCATTGCAAGATTCACTGGAAAAATCAAAGATAGTACAAATGGCCTTACTGATTCAAAAATAAGAAAATAAAATAGAAACGTTAATTATTATTCTTACATAAAATATCAAGAATTTATTTATTATTTTTTCATTCATTCACGATTAAGTCAGCGCACAGCTATCCTTTAATAATATTTTTATAATAATGGTAATATTTTGAAAATATTTTAATCGTTAAATATAGAAAATTATTGTACGCGACCAAAGTTCAAAAGAATTTCCGTCTTAACTATTCTAAAAGACATTTTTGTTGAATTAGAAAAACCTCGATACATCTTCATAAGTGCTGCAGATCTGAATTTTCATCTGACAAAGCATACTTACTTAAAATATTCTTGAATAAAATATGCGTTGTTATTTCAATAAAAGAATATGAATGTATGAAATATATAATATATATATATATATATATATATATATATATATATTCCATACATTCATAATATGCGTGAAAAACATGTGTAACGTACATTTATTTAGTTGAATTTAAATTAATTGTTATTGGATTATACATTTATGTGGTACTGTTATTGTAATTTTTTTGTAAAACAAATGAACTTACATTTTGTAAACGGTTAAGATGAGATTCCTCTGGTAATTTATTTAAGAATTTGATTTTGTGCGCCCTTAATTTTCTATTAGCAGTCATATTGCCAATTACACGTACATAGCAACCTAAATATGTGTCGTACAATATTTTGCATAATAATTTATTGACAATGCATTGGACGATTTATTACATAATATTTTAGAATGTATAAACAATTCTTAAAGTATGTAAATAAAATTGCAATAATACAAAACTAAAAAAAAAACTTTGTAGTTGGTCAAAGCCGATTTTTAAATACTCTATACCAATTTACTTATTGCTATTAAATTCAAATAAGCGAAATACAAAGTGAACAAAATGGTAAAAATTGTAATTTGTAAATTATTAAAATAAATTAATTATAAAGAGAGAAGCTTTCAAAAATGGAACGATGTGGACCAAATACTTTTGTATGCCAATATGCAAGACGGTGTCAAATTTCGTTCAAAATGATTATTTTGGAAAAAGGTGTTATACAGAAAATAGTCGAAAAATGGGCCACATTTGATACACATAATTTTATGTTAAAATAATATTAAGGGCCAATTAACGTTAAAATATATTTAAAATTGTATATTTTTTTTATATAACGATTTCTTTTTTTTAGCATAGCCTTATGTGGTGCGTAATCGTGTAAATGTTTTGATTTTAGCCATCTTCAATAAGGCTCGTCTCTAGGCCACAAAATACCAATTTAAATAAATTTCACCAAAAAAAATTTCACCAAAATTGCAACCTATAACTTAATAACAAATTTACATAGACAGATATCAGACAGACCTTTTAAACGATTTAGGTACAACATAATTCTACAATATTTTCATACATAATATACTATCAAAAATATCGAAATGTATAATGAAATGCGGCTTAAATTACTATAACAATTTTATTCAATACAGTACAATTTAGTTCAATTTAATCTATAAAATGTCATATATATGAGATATGAACATTATTCGTCTATTTTATAGACCATCAACATTTTTAATATGAATTGTTTAATATTGTTGTTGTTAGTGTTGTTAACGGTGTTAAATTGCATGAAACTTACCATTTGCAATGCCATCAAATAGACGTTTCATGTCAAAATAAGTACATTGTAATATTGGTCCATTATCGCACATATTGCGTAATAATAAAGTCTTTTCAAAACGTATTTTACCATCAGTAACTTTTATTAATTTACCTAAACGTAAAGCGAACAAACAAACAAGCAAACAATCACAACAGCATCATAATACAATAATTATTGTAATGCCTGTTTATATGAAAATATGTAAAAGTGAAAGAAATACCGAATATATCCCATAGAATATTTATATTTTTATAAATATTCATTGTATTGATGACAAAATCAACATTCCCAATCATAGCCAACAATTTGTGATTAGACCGCTTCTCCATTACAACATTCACATCAATTTGAGATGTAGTTTCCAATAATCGTGGCTTTTTATTTGCAATAATATTATTGCTAACATACTTTTTATTTGGCAAAGGCATTATAAAAAGTTCAGCTTTCGGTTGTTCTACTTTGTGTGTTGAGTTATTTTCATTATTTTTTAATGATTTGCGCAAACATAATTTCGCTTGCTTCAAAATCGGCTTTTTCGGTAAAACAATGTCCGAATTATCTAAATTTCGATTAGGTTCTTGCTCAAGCACAAATTTATTATTATTTAATGCAAGTCCTAAATATTTTTGTTTCTGGGCTATAAAATTCAATGAAAAATTTCAAAACTGAGATAAATCTTTTTTCAATAATAATAATATAACAAGAAATTATAAATTATATTTACGTGTATTAAACATTTTATAGAAAGTGATCTCACTCGAAACAATATAAATTTTTGATTCTTTTTTTTTATTCTTTATACAAGCGAAAAAAAATGAAAAAGAAAAATAAAGGAAAACTAAAGAGCAGCAAGTTATTTTCTCAATGAAATTTGAAAATGAGTTAACTGCATAACGGCATTAAAGAGTTGATTTGTTGTCCTTTGTACAGAATATCAATATCAGAATTATCTGTATAAAGTTATAATTAAAAAAATCATCTAGTTCAAATACCAGTTTTACAATTTTGTTGGTATATTGAACAGGAATTTTAAAATGTTTGACACATCTTTATATATATATATATATATATATATATATAATAATATATATATATATATATATTATATATATGTATGTATGTATGTGTGTGCCTATGTAGCATACTAAAAATGTTGTCGTATTATCATTTCACATTTAATGTGATTTTAGCTTGTTTATTACACATGTTTAATGCTCTTCTTCTTACTTCTTTCTGCTTCCTACTTCTAACGCTTGGACGACAAAAATAATGTGCTATTTTATGTAAACGATTAAACACTGGATTAAATATAAAGTTCTTTTTTTATATCACAACAAAAATGAGTACGATTCTGGAAAAAATTGCAGCCATTGAGGCGGAGGTGATGTGAAATATCATAGATAATACTAAAAATAAAGATCATATAATTAATTTAGCCCTTGAAATGTGATATTGTTGATTTATAGATGGCAAGAACACAAAAAAATAAGGCCACATCGGCACATTTAGGCTTATTAAAAGCTAAATTGGCCAAATTAAGGCGAGAACTAATTTCGGCTAAAGGTGGTGGTGGTGGTGCCAGTTCAGAAGGCTTCGAAGTTGGTAAAACTGGCGATGCACGTGTAGGGTTTGTGGGTTTTCCATCTGTCGGCAAATCAACATTATTATCTAATTTGGCTGGTGTTTATTCAGAAGTGGCAGCTTATGAATTCACAACGTTAACAACAGTGCCGGGATGTATTAAATATAAAGGAGCTAAAATACAAGTATGTCCAAACAGTAACATCTGCCAATAGAGTAAGATCATTAAGAAATATTTCGTATATTCAGTATAATCAAATCAAAGTTATAAATACCAAATAATTATCTGTTGGATAATATGACTATTATTGAATTGTATTGCACATGAGTATGTATATTTATAAAAAAATTATTAATTTGTAATGTATGCATGCTTTATACAGCTACTCGATTTACCTGGCATTATTGAAGGTGCTAAAGATGGCAAAGGTCGTGGTCGGCAAGTGATTGCGGTAGCGCGCACCTGTAATTTAATCTTTATGGTGCTCGATTGCCTAAAACCATTGGGCCATAAAAAACTCTTAGAACATGAATTGGAAGGTTTCGGTATACGATTAAATAAAAAGCCACCGAACATATACTTTAAACGTAAAGACAAAGGTGGCATTAGCCTAAATAGCACGGTACCACAATCTGAACTAGATATTGATCTTGTTAAAACAATTTTAGCTGAATATAAAATTCATAATGCCGAAATAACATTGCGATCTGATGCAACTAGTGATGATTTAATTGATGTTATTGAAGGCAATCGTATTTATATACCGTGTATATATTTGTTAAATAAAATTGATCAAATCTCAATTGAAGAATTGGATATAATATATAAAATACCGCATTGTGTACCCATTTCAGCTCACCATCGTTGGAATTTCGACGATTTATTGGAAATGATGTGGGATTATTTAAAATTAGTTCGAATCTATACCAAACCCAAAGGACAATTGCCCGATTATAGTTCACCAATTGTGTTACATAATGAACGTACAAGTATTCAGGACTTTTGTAACAAGCTTCATCGATCTATTGCTAAAGAATTTAAATATGCACTAGTTTGGGGATCATCTGTAAAGCATCAGCCCCAAAAAGTCGGCATTGAACATATTTTAAACGATGAAGATGTTGTACAAATTGTGAAAAAAGTCTAAATAGATGGAATCAAATGGAATTCAATTCAACCTTGGCCAAAAGTAAAAAATAACAATTGTACAATAGATCAATGAATACGGCGGTATTATCACATGTGAAAAAAATATCTATTTGCATTATTAGAGGCATCAAAGAATAGAAACAGTGATTAGAATTTAATAATCATAAATTTGTTAAAACAATCTAATCTGACCTGGTGAGGATAATATAATGTAATGTAAACTATAAAAGACAGAAACAGAGAAATGAATCATTGTCATTTAGACTCGGGCAAGCCTTATGAATAAAATTCAATATTTTTCACCAGATATATCAAATTATTAAAAGTAACATTTGAATATGAAAATTTGAATCAAGTATTTAAAGTTTTCCAAAAAGAAAAAAGGAAAACATTAATTTATACAACATGTTTTACACTCTTCAATTAGAGTTCGTGTTTGAGTTTTTGCGCTTATACTTACTTGTCGATTATTTTAGGTTCATGCTCTGTTGCATGCCACCGATTTAAAAGGATTAGTTATTGGTCTTAGTTACCTTTTTTTTGTATAATCATATTGTACTTTCAACACTGGGGCAAAAGTCTTTTCTTGGAGGCGTTGAATCTTTTGACCACAAACCAGCGCCCAATACCTTCCAAGGTTTATATTAAATTACAGTGCAATATCTCAGTGTTACGACTGACGACAAGTAAATCGTAATACTATGAGCATACTATCAAATTTTGGATAATGCTTAAAATAGAATTTCTCTTTAAAACGAAAAACATATTCGTTTATTTATATATTCAATATATATGAGTTCAAAATATTTATTGGATTCAAAACTTTAACAAATACATGTATGCATTTATGTATGTATGTATGTATATTTAAAAAAAAGGGGTAATAAAAAGGGAAAAATGAAAAGAAGAAATTCTGAGGCAACGACTCTTCAATTTCATTCCATTTGTTTATTATTCTTGTTCCTTAATTAATAGATTGACATATAAATGATATCAAATGGTATAACTCCTTTAAAGTAAAGAAGAATGCTTGATTTTTTATGAGATACTGATTCACACTTTCTTCTTACCAAAAATTAGTGCATAAAAGATAAAAATTTAATTGAAAATAAGGATAAATGAACACATACTTATTTCCAAAAAATATAGACTTCATCGTTCAAATCATTTAAGCTCAAAAAAAAAGAAACAGAAAACAAAAAAAAAACTTAATTAAATGAATTATTAGAATGAAAACATAAACGTGAAAAAAACAAGGAATGGTTTTTACAAAGAGATGTCTGCTTTTACTGAATATAAGTGTTTTCAGCTTACACATATAAAAAAAAATATTTTACGCATCTTCTGCGCGTAGTGAATTCAAGCGTGCACGTTTTGGATCAGGTTTTAAACTATCACCGGCATGTGGATTTCGACATTCCTGAATAAGGGAAGAATGATGTTTGGACGCAAAATGATCATCCGGTGATCGTTTATTTCCGCAAGTTTTTCCTAAATGATGGTCCGTATGGTCGCTTCCATTCCCTGTTGATTTTAAGGCATTTATACTAAGATTTCGCTTACTGGTTGTTCCAGTAGTTGATATTAACGAATATGTATCGTAGGGTATGTAAATTTTGGTATTTGGAAAACCTTCAGCATTAGGCGGTGGTTGTGTAAAATACATAGCAGGCAAGTGTATGGGTACACTAAACATCTTTTTGGATGTTAAATCAAATTGACCCATTTTTGAAAAAATTATATAATTAGCGAGATCACATGCAGCCCACATTCTACAATTAAGTGATGTATTATTAGATGGCTCAGTTGTAGCTAAGTAATGATCTTTCATCATGTCTATTAGATCTTTGTAAAAGCTGAACGAAAAGACATCAGGCTTAGCCATTAAAGGTTCCAATATAAAACGTAAACATTTCTCCACATATTTTAATTGAACTCCATCTTGATGATCCGTATATGATGGATCATGTACCAATACAGGTATTGCAAATGCTAAAACAAAATCAGGTAATACACGTAACAATTGCATATCACCTGAACAATCAGGATTTGTATTATTCAACGTTTTAAGGTATTCACGTCTTTTATTTACATCAGCCTCAACAAATAGTCGTATCTGATCCATTAACCTTTTTAACAAAACGAAATATATATACTTATTATATGCGAATAAAAGCAAAGAGCAAAAAAAATTCCAAAAAAAAAAATTGATACACTTGTTAACCTTTTGTCTGTTTCAAGGCCAGCTAAAACGTAGTAGGCCATAAAATCTAAAGGCAGGCATTTATTTGGAAGACCTTTGCTAAGACCTTTATGCAATTTACGTGCAAATATTTCACGTACCTCAGGTACAGGATCTCGCATCACTTGAGATAAGCTGTAATACTGCTCGGCCGTGTACTGATCACCGACACCTTTTTGTTCACATATTTTTAACATTGCGCAAGCTGCTGTAAGACGTAACCACGACTTTTCTGCTGGATAAAGACGATTTTGTTCTAATAAGTCACCCCGTTGAGCAATGAACGCAATTAGCATACGGAATGTTTTCTGCGCAGCATGTTCATCATTGCGTAATCCTAAGAGCCAACGTGCCACTGTTTTAAGTGCTTCCAATTTACATAACGTATCACTTGGTAAAATTTCCCTTTCACACCATTCATCCATCGGCATAATACAATTGCGTTCCTCTTCTACACCTTGTATTAATAGATCTTTAACAATGCGCCTAGCAATCATATTTTTTATAGCAATGGTAAAAGTTTGCGGCATATTGTAAGCAATATGACCCAATGTCACAATTTTGGTGCATTGATATTCACAATTTGGTGTTAAAGTGCTGCGTAAATTGTCTATAATCTCATTAAATATTGGATGCACAACTATTGGCACGTCGATATTCCCTTCAATGTAATTTGTCCTTTGGGAATTAATAAATATACAACGAACTGCATGTTTTGCTTGTTTAACTGTACCTTCCAAAGCAAAGTCTTTACACACTGGTGCCAAATCATTCAGTATATCAGGATGTGCTTCTGATAATGGCAAGTATCTCCCTAAATGTGAAAATGATTTTAGAATAAGCGGCGAAACGTAATCATAATCATGACTCAACAATGATGTCATATGACCAAGAGTCTTATCCGTGAAAAAATGAGCCGAGAATATATATGACAACACGCTTAAAAGTTTAAGACCCTTTTCACCGGCTTCTTCTTCTGGTATTCCCACTTCTTTTGATGTGTTGCCACCTTGAATGCAGTCATCAATTAATCTAAAAGTAAATTCTTATATTATTTTCCTCTATAAAACATTAATACACAAATTTGAATGCGTGGAAGAGTGAAAGCGTACCCTATTAAGACACTAATGGATTCTTTATCAACCATAACAGATGCTATTCGTTCAATTAACATTTTAACAGTTTGATAATACAGGTTTGTCATTATTGGATTTCCCAGTTTCTTAATAAGTAATGACATTGTATCGGCACATTCCTTGCAGGAGACATCACGTTTTAATATTATTTCCATATACCTTAATAGTTGCGGATCTTTGCGCATATTAGCACTAAACTTTGTTAAAAATTCAGCAGCTTTTAGTGGATCCGATAAAAGTTTACATATAACGGATTGTTTAATATTAAGTTGATTTTGAAGTTTTGGTGTCATTTCTTTCGTATGATGCAATTTTACCCAATCGTGAACAGTCTTGCGGGTTTTTATTTGGTTCTTATGTAATTCAATAAACGCTTTAGTGGCATTATCATCGAAAGTACCCAGTAGATGGTAGAGTTTCTTCATGCGTTCTTCTGGCCCTAATTTATATGGAACTAAGCATGTTATTAAAAGGCGCTCCACAGTTAAGCGATCCTCCAAAGTGGGCATGTAATAACCATGCATTACTTTATTTTTAATCCAATATAAGGAACTTTTCACTTCCTCTCTTAAATCATTATTCTCACAAATGGCTTGCCTATAAATGAATGCTAAACCACTTATAGCTTCCTTGCGTATTTTAAATTTTTTATCTAAAGTACGTTCACGCACTATATGCAACAATTCCACTGATTCACAAACAACATTAAATTCCCGTTTAGCCGTCTCAACGATGGCCATGACAACCTCATAACGTACATTTTCATCAGAATCATGCTGGCGAGCACGCAAACAATCGATAATATCATTACGCAGGTGCGGTTGATTAATAAGGTAGTGCATGGATGATTGAACGCATTTAACTCGTATTGCAACAGAAATGTCACAGAATCTTCCCAGAAGTATACGTAACAAAAGTGAATGCTTTTTAGACAATTGAGAATTCTTCTCTGAAAACATTCTCGATAATAGTGATACGGCTCCTATTTTATTCAATATAACATTTGATTTGATTAACATTTTTTATATACCATTTTTTACTAGGATATTTAACTTACCAAGCCGTTCTTCTTCATTGGTGGATTTCAACTTACATTCCAACTGAGGCAATACTGAGCAGAGTATACTCGGCGCTATAACATTTAACTCATATATTAAATCGTAGATTTTATGACATATGTCGTACTTCATTTCCATACGATCAATAACCAAAACTTGATTAAAAAACTATAATAAATTATACGAATTTATAATGAAAAAAGATGATAAATTTTAACGTTTTCAACACTTAATGCAAATCATTTAATTATTATACTGATTGTACCATTTTTATTATGGGTTCCAGAGAATCTTCTGTCTTGACAATAAGTTGTTGTGCTAATTGATACGCATTTTTGTTTTGTGATTTCTTAGGCTCAACAATATTTATAAGCAATACATCCAAGAGTTCAGTCGTAAAATTATCAGCCTCAGTTATTAATGGACTAAGAATGTCCACTATAAAGTTCTTAACTTTAACGCTGTGATCTTCACTGTAAATATGAAAACACAATACTACGATCAGTAAATAAAAATACAATACAATGCAATACAGTTTCATATAATAAATGCATTGTAACGCACTTTATAATTTTAAACATCATACTAAAAAGCTGAAGAAATATTTCGTGTGAGTCCTCAATTTCGAAGCACATATTAAATGATTTGACATACGCCAAATTTTCCAATAAATAGAAATAGCGCTTGAAAGATGGATCTTTGGGATCTTTTAATCCATATAATTGTTTAATAAAGAACAGAAAAATCTGCTTAACTTGATCTTGATCTTTATATGGAGCCTCTGGTGCATATACGCGCAACACATCGGCAATACAACAGGCAATTAATAATTGAACATCGCGCGAAGTATGCTGTAGAAAATAATCATCAGCCAAATACAGTGCTAATGGTACATATTGTTGATATAAGCCGTCATCTTGCCCCATACTTTGCAATGCATTTGCTAAAGTCTGAAAGCAGCAAATGTAAAAATGTATGAGCAGACTAAACATATCAGTACGCTAATCTTTTGTAAAGTAATGCAAATTACCTTTAAACGCCGTATTAATTCATCTGTGCCAAGATTTTCGCTTAGCGGTTTACATCCCGCGGGATATACAATATCCGCGTCTGCCATAATGTACAAATTTTTTTGAAGAATTTTAGAATATTTCTTCGTACCACCACCTATAGGTAAATAAATTTAAGACAATCGTAAATATTTTTTACGGTGTCAGTAGCTTTATTTCTGTTTCAACTAATTAATCAACCACATTTTTAATTAAAGTGAAGAAGTTGGAAAACTTTAACAAGCTCTAAAGCATTACTACAAACACGCCTCCAACAATATTATAGTCCAATAAAGTAGCAAGTTTTTCTTGCAAAAATATGCATTTATTTGTCAATTTAATTCACGAAACAACTTGTGAAAATAGAATTAGATGTAGGCATCATTGCTAATTGTTTGTTTAATTCTTCATTCTTCTACACTTTCCTTGTTCGAATATTTCGTATTATTTGCAATTTTATTATTATTGCTGTTAGGTCCTATTAATACAACTTTAATCTTGCAACAGATTCTCCATATATGATGTTAGTCGCATTCATTAGCAGCTTTTTAAAGAATTCAACTAATTAATTAAATGTTAATTCTATGGCGAATAAATAAAGTTTGATATATTGTTTGGAAATTGTATAAATTATCATCATATTTTTTACTTAATTTCTTCTTCGTGGACTTTTAATTGTTTCGCTTTCCAGAGACTTAAAAAACTGTAGATTACTAAAAGTCTTTACACGGTTGCTTAATTTGTTATTTTTTTGCATTTCTATTTATAAAGCTGAAAATGAATCTTATGTAAAAGGATAACGCATTATAACACGTCAGTGAAGTTAACGATAATAAAATATAAGAAAATCACCGCTAATATATGTGAGGCAAGAATAAACTAATCCACAATAATAGAAATAGTATTAAATATTGTGATTTATTTTTTTAAGTATTCATTTAAAGAATTATCTTAAGAGTTATACTTAATATATATTCATAGTTAATATTTTAATCAAATTAAATAAATTCAAAGCAACCCATCTAAATTGCCGCTATATTTACGTTTAGCTACACGAAATGGGCATCGTGTCATCATTCGGCATATTATGAAAATGCATAAAACAAATAATAACCAATAAACGTAGAGCAGTAAGATGATAAAACGATTCGGTAACCATAATACTGTATAAATCAGATTATAATTTTCTATACAAAGGTAAAAGAATATTATTAATATTATTATAACAGAAATATTATTTTTAGATGATACACGATTATGTCAATGAAAATATACAAACCGATTACAGCAAAACCTATTCCAATTTTAGTTTTGCCCATGCGATATGATGCTGTCGGTACCATTATTTCCAGGTAACTATGTTCTTGATATTTAAGTGCTTTTAAATCAAAATATTTTATATCTGTCTCATAAAAATTGATCACTCTCGTTAATGGATGAATGAATATACGTGAGTCATGCCAATGTCCGGAAAATATCACATGAGGATCTAATTCATTTATAATTGATCGTAAAAGTGAACCTCCACCAATTAATATAGGTGCGTGCGATAGGGCAATACGTAATCGTTGACTATTTGTCTCTTTATCTGGATTAGTAAAGTCCAACGTCATGCGATTAATTTTAAAAAAACGTAAACTATTATTATCATTATAATCAAATACATCGGCTTGAGTGAAAGCTACTTCAAAACGATGCACATTCACATTAGATATGTATTCGCCATTTTCACCGCCAATATCATTATCACCTGCTATATGAACGCGCTATACAAATTAAGTGATTCATTTATTCATTTTTTCATTTATACTGGTTGTCTCCATTTTCGAATCTAATTTAAGCATAATTTTGTTAAACTTACTTGTACGTTTTTATCTGTGTGATAAATTTGATGAAAACGTTTTACATAATTTTGAAATTCCCATGGCGACGCTATATTCCCTTCATCCATTAAATCTCCTAAAAAACATATAATATCAGGCTTTGAAAATGTAACAGCATGTTCAAAGGTTTTACGCAAATATCTAAAGTAAATCAAATTTTATATAATTAATTAATAATAGTATGTAGAATAATAATAATATAACTTAAAAAAAAAAAAAGAAAAATTAAAGGAATAGAAATAAAGATAAGCAAAATGAAAATACCTATCAGCATCGAAACGTGCTAGTCCACCGTAAAAACTCTGATCGTATCTCAATCCTAATAATTGAGGATCCGCTATTAGCATTATGCGTGTACAATTTTCTTTAAAAAATATTGTTCATCAACATTTGATTAATTTGACAATAGATCGAAAAACAAACCAAAAAAAAAATCATTAAGAAATTGTTAATTACCATTTTGACACGGTATCTGTTTCCAAGATGTCCGATTTACATAATAGACCAAGATCTCATTTAAATATATTAGCAGTAATGTAAAGAGAATTAAAGTACGTGTTATCAGCTTATTGCCATAACAGAATGCCAACATATTTTCTGGGCGCCAGCAACACCTTAACAAAATAATTACATTCAATCATTATTTCATATTTTCTTGTTGTGATGACGATTCAATATTACTTACCCTTTATTGTCAATTGAAATGGGCTTAACATTGTGCAACATTTATGCCTAATTAAATTAAATGCAAATTTATATATATATATAAATATATGTATATTTATACTAATGTACATATATACATATATATCCAAATATGTATACATATATACGTAACTATAGAATCTTCTCTGCTATTGTTTAATTTGTGAGTAAATTTCTTTTTCACTAAATGTTTTCGTAACACTTTTCCATAATAATTTAATAATAGCGCCTGTTACTTATTATTTAATAAACAGTTAATTAAGCTTCTTCACCAGATACCTCAACTTTTCTCAAATTTGCTTTATATACCTGCATCATTTTGCAATAATTACTGCAATTATACAATGCACTTTTAAATCATCTCAAGTTGTTTTCGTAATTTACATTAATTATTCTCTTGCGCTATTTGTGTTATATTTATTTTATTTGATTTTATTTTATTTTGTTATGTTATGCCTTGATATGTTTATATTAAAATGCAATCAATTCACTTCATTGTCCTAACCTAATCGTCCTAATCCATTAACTTTTAGAGAGTTGACGGTATATTCATTTTACCATTATGTTTGTAACATTAACTTATAAGGAAAGCTCAAAGACTCGAAGACTCAAAGACTTGATCAACATAAAATACTGAAATACAGCCAGATATATCTGGCTGTCTGTCTGTCTATGTGTTATTAACATTCTCCTGGCCGTAAAAACTGTTATATAGAGCTTAAATTAAGTAGGACCTTTGGAAGTTTTAACACTTAGGTTGATATTTTAAAATTGTCAAAATCGTTAAAACGACACGCCCTCGGTGCATTATGAACTAAGAATACTCTTGTTTTTTTTTTGCCTATGGAAAAATTCTTTGTTTTTGTTTACGTTTTCTATGTACTACTGAGAAGACTGAAACATTTTCAATACCAATATGTCACAATATTTGGCTGTTGGGTATACAAAATTTGGCCCCACTCAAATCTGTATACAACAATGTAAAGATTAATAATGGCAAATAAAACAATCAAATGAATGGAAAGTACGTCTTTAAGAATCCATTTAATTTAGCCAAATAATATATGTTTGGTAAAAGTGTTAACAATTTAATATAATAATTATTGAGAAATTGATAGTACTTCAATAAGTAAATTTAATGCCACGCCTTTTTGTGTAAATATAGATATTTGTATTACTTCATTTTAATATCATTTTAAATCATTTCATCTCTATCAGCCATCTTTATCTGTTTTATCTATTCGAATTGGAATCAATTGGAAGAAAAGAAAACTGTCATTTAATAGATTCTATGAGAATGAATGAAAAAAAGAGAAGAAAAAAGAAATATTCATACGTTTTAACTTCTAAATAAAAATCTTTATAATGTAATTTCTATAATTGATTATTTATGCATTTAATTATTTACTTATGCTTAGCATCATCAGTGAATTTTCTAATAAGAAAGCAGTTCTTTAGATTGAGAGAGAGAGAACTCGGTACTTTTCATGAAATGAAAATAAAAAAAATATTTTCTTAATAATTTTCTATATCATCAAACATTTTTATATGCGACTTGAAATTACTGATACCAAACATTGATTTGATTGTATCAAGATTCGCAACTCGACTACAACAAAGTTTACAAAATTTTCTAAGAGAAGATAAAAAATCTAACTCTTAGACAATTTAGCTATCGCAGAGATAAATATTATTGTTACCGTTTACTAATACGCAAATCATCTAAAATCAATTTGATGCAAATTTAATTGGTGGATACATGAAATCAAATAATCAATTTATTTGAAAATAATTTTACAATTTCTGTATGTTACGATACAATTCAAATATATTCTATGACTAATTAAGTCTAGAGCAAATTTTCTATATTCACCATTCATGCTTAAATTATTATCATAGATTAAGGCGTATAAATAATTATTATATCCACCATACAGAATTTGGGTGATATACTTAATTTGCTATTATGTTTGTAATGCCTAAAAGTAAGCCTCTATAAAGTATAAATATTTTCTTCATTAGTAGCAAATTCAGAATGGATTTACATATGCCTGTCTTTTGTCTGTGTGTCTGTCCCTATGTAATAAACATTCTTTGGATCGCAAAAAAAGAAATATGAGACTTAGATTTGATAGAATTGTTGAAAATTCATGCAAATTGGTTGGATATTGGAAAATGAGCTAAATCTATAACAGAACAAGCCCACAGTACAACGTAAGCTGCAAGTAGCGCTTTCTTCTTTTTTTTTTTTTTAGTTTTTCGCTCATAACTTGAAAGCTGAAACAGATAGAAAATTGTTTTATCTCCAACATCTATATAAAAAATCATGCAAATAGGTTACGCTTATCCAAAATTATTATTTTTATTAACTGTGATTGGAATGGTGAGGTTTAGGACCAGTCACATAGAATTATTTTACCAAATTTTCATTTTTATATTAAATTATGTAGCTTTATAAGTTTTCTCGATAACTGCAATAAATCGAAACATTTACACATCTGATATTATTGGAACCATTTAATTGGCATATTTTCGCCAAAACAAATTTATTGCATTTTCATTATAATTGCAAAATTTGATAGGAAATTTTCGATAGGAAATTCAATGGATTCGATTAGCGAATGCATCGTTCTTAGATCGTTGATTTTTCAATAAAAACATGAAGAAAAAAAAAATATACACAAAATTTATGATGAAGTGCAATGCGTTATGCAAGAATTCTGTGCAAAATTTTATAGGATTATTAAAATTGATCGCATTTTAATAGATCTATATAAAAATTTTAATGGAGCCAGTCTATTAAGTGCACATCAAAAAGAAAAAAAAACAAAAAAGAGAAAGCCATTCAAAGAAATTCTATTCCTTTTTATATGATTGCTTTGATATTTGATCGTAAAATTGAGGAAAAAAAAAAGAAAGGCAAAAAAGGAAAAGAAGAGAAAATCAAAAACGAAAGATATTTCACAGGCCATGTAATTTGGAAAGGGCTAGAAGTGTACAATAATAACAATAATACTAATAATAAAAAATAAATAATAATAATAATAATAAATAATAAAAGCAGAATAAAAGAAATGAAAAGAATCTTATAATCTTTTACAGGATTATTGGATAAGTTTTTTTTTTTTTTTTTTTTTTTTTTTTTTTTTTTTGGGTTTATTAAAGAAGTCATAATGCTATAAATAAGTTGTATCGAATGTACAGCAGAATTTAATGAGTTTGAATTTATCCATAACTTATACCATGAACAAATTCAGTTGATGTTGGCCGATGAAAGCGAACGGTTGGAAATGCCGCTTAACAGTATGAAAGATTTTTTTTTACTTAATATTGTTTATAATTTGATTTTGTTTTGACTTTTGCTTTGATTTTTGCTTTGTTTTAATTTTTTAATTGTTTGCTTTCATCGTTTTGTTGATTTTTTCTTCTTTCTTTGATGGCGCGGCACGTCTATTAAATTATGTACTTTATCATGCTGTGTTTTGTGGCATTGTGTTGTATTGTGTTGTATTGCATTGTGTTGTGTTGTGTTGTGTTGTGTTGTGCTATACAATATTTTATGAATCCCATTTGTTTTTTTTTTGTTTTGTGTTGCTTTCTCTTTACTTGATGTTATTTGATGAATTCATGTATTTCTGTGCAATATTTAAAAAATTTTCATTTGTGGTGTTATATACAAAAAGTGCTGAATTGTGTTAAACTAACTTAAATCGTTTAGAAATTTATTAATATAGAAAATAATTTTATATAATGTAAACTAAGAATTAACAAAAAAAAAAAAAATAAACAAACAAAAAGAAAAGAAACGAAACAGTTTATTTACCTTTATATGCATATTGTATTATATTACACATACACATATAAACATATAACTGTAAAGTCAAGTAGAGAGACTATAAAATGTATGCCTAAAGAGTTTTATTTAGTGAATTGACTCCATCACCATCATAATAATCATAAGAATCATAATAATCATCATTTTAAACATCTTTATTATGTGCATCATCACAAGATATTATGTGGCTATATTTATGAGTATATTAAATGTTATCATGGCATATAAACTGTATTAACCATCAACAACTGCAGGCAGTAAATTTATATGATTTTGTGAAAGGCATCCTTCTCACAACAATAACACATTATTCTTGGCCATATTCAAGCCAATCATTTATTTAATATATACACATGATGCACAACCCTTATATATATTTGTATACAATTACATTGTTTATAAATATAAATATAAACATAAACATTAATACATAAAGAAGAAGAACACTCTTGAATACATTTAGCATTGTCAGAGAGTTCATATTTATATAGATAAATTTATAACATTTAACTGAATGAATGCTTTGAATAATAGACTGAATAAATTCATGCTGTATAACAACAATGTAAACAAATGCAATAACTGCTACAACAACAACAACAGTGATAATAATAATAATAATAAGCATAATGCTAAAATCATCATTATTTTAGAAACGCTTCATTTGAATAAGAGCAGAAATTTTAGTGTAATTTACAAACTTAACCAAAAAATAAGAATACTATTGGATTTTATCAATGGGAGATCAATAGTATAACTGTTTTCTATTCTTTCACTTTCCCCTCTCTCTCAACCTTCCAACTACTCTCTTTCATAATCACTTTCTCACCATTTCTCCTCCTGTTTATATCATTATACTTCTCTTGTTTTCTCGCTCACTTTCTCTCTCTCCCTCTCTCCTTTTATAACTCTCTCTCACTTGGTCTTTCCTCTATGCGATAGTAAGCAGTTTACGTTTAATTAAATGATCACACTAAGTTTAATGAAAGTTTACTGGTAAATGTTCAACAATAAAATATAAGAAGAATTATGAAATATCCGATGCAATTGCTTTATACTCTACCATTTTATTCTAAATCATAGAAATTTAGCATACTTTCTCATTTACATGCATGTGCAATTTAAGAGGATGGATTCGGTATTAACACTACAAAGAACATTCTTCTTAAAATCATCTTGTGATATCTTCACATTTAATAATATCATGCATTTTATTATTTTTGCCGCAATTGGTGTTGTTGTTATTTTTGTTGTTGCTATTACTATTGCGGTTACCTTTTAAAATATCCTCAAGTGAAATTGTTACATTAAGTGGAGCTTCATTTGGCATGCATATTTAGTCTGATATTAATAATCTAAATGACCTCTACCAAATATTACAATCAATGGATTAAAGGTCTTACAGTTTTAATTTAGCAAAATAAGAATTAAAAAAAGTGAATCCAACCAAAAATCAATCCACCCATGTCTGTTTGTATAATATGTAATCTCAATCTCGGAATTATCAATTTTATATAGGACCAAAAGTAATCCAAATCATTTAGAAAAAGACACGACCGTAATTAAGTATAAACTGAGAATAACAACCTGTCGTTTTTTTTGTTTTTTTAAGGCAAAACTTTATGATTTTTCTTCAGCATTTATTCATTCGAATTGAAAATACTATAAAAAAAATTTAACATTTTAAATATCTAGAAAACATGAAAGCCTTTTAAAATTGTTCGTAAGCCAAGTGTGCAATTTAATATAAAATTGAAAATTTACGTACTTGTGGATTTGTTTATGCGCAACGCGATGCCGTACTGTCGGTTTTCAAGAAAGAAAAAACCGATCGTACAAACTCGAGTGTTTTGTAATGATCGCTATTTCGTTTTAATTCTTCTTTTTTAGCTTGTTCTTTAAATACCCCTTCGACTGGCGTCTATTTAACTAGAAGCAATCTTTAATTTGTAATAATCAATTTATAAAGGAAATAGTAGCAGTCAGATTTAAATATGAGATTTCTTTATCATTATTATTAAATTTACAAAATGAATTCGTTTACACAATTCCGAAAGATACTTTAAACGTAAACGATTTGTTATATAAAACTGAACATATTTTACAATTGTTGTATGAATTGATGTCGTTACATAATCGTTGATACCTTCAATAAAACAAAATGGATTATAATTTATGGTTAATATGCCAAATATTAATTTTTACGCGTAAGTATCTAAAATGCTTTTTTATATATTTATCATATAAGTACACATATTTTTGATGAGTATCAAATTCTGAATCGATTTAGATATGTCTGTCTGTTTGCTTGTCCATCTGTCAATTAGTTTAGCTATCAAGCTCAAATTTGAAATATTAGAAATTTTTATACGCAAATTAATATTAAAAATAAGCAAAATCGGTTAAAGGGCACTTAGGTGGGTATTTAAGATTTGGCCCCCCCTCAAATGTAATTTTCTTACTTGTCTTTTCTTTTGAAATAATTTCTTAATTAATTTTCCATATATTTCTAGCATTATTTTCGCTTAGAGTGTCCTTCAATTTAACATTAGAATATTCTTAATTATGAATTATGGACAATAAAAAAAGTGCCTTCAAATCAGGTTATTTTTATTTTGGATCAATTATTAACTCTGAAATGCTCTATAGTCATGTTTATCTATTGATTTCATATCGCATAAAAAATTTTAAATTGCTTAATATTTAAAATGAGTCAAAATCGGTTAAATAACACGCCCAATAGATACTGCCTATACTTTTCGACATAGCACTCAAATAGATCATAAATTATTCGAAATGCTTATCATATATGATCGTGCAATATTTACTAAATATTGAAAAATATCATCCAGATCTATCTAGAATTATATGGGTTTAAATTTTTAATATTTATCTTTCTTTGGATTCTTATGATTACAAAGGAGATACCTCTAAAAGTTTGTTTATGTATTCAATATTTGACGTTAAAATTGGAATCTTTAAAATATGTTTCATTTTTTTTTTTAAATTATTATTGATATTCTAACATTAGCTTCCACATTTTATGCATTGCAATCACGATTTGTAAGTTCACTTCAGGGCAGTTCATTTGAGCGAAATGATGGTCTCAATTTTTCATGTTGTCATGCAAAGCTACATGGAATTTATAAATCAGCTTCAAATGGTGAGTATTTTTATAAAAACTGTAGAAAATCCAAGCAACGTAATAAAACAGACAAATAACGTAACTTTATCAATTTTCGAGTCCTATTAATTTGAAAAGTCCTTTCCATGGAGAGGAGAAAGGAATGTAAATAATTAAATGACATAGTCGCAATATTTATTCAATTTGGAAACCTTCTGATAAACCATACGCAAAACTGTAAATTTTTTCATATACCAATTTCTTTCAAAGTGAAGCCTTATACAGCGGATAAGTACGAAAATGATGCGGCCTAATTTTAAATACTCTAGTCCATGGATAATCTTTAAACAAACAAAACAGACGAATAGACCTTACTCCATATTTATAATGTACGATTGCAGGAACTGCTTTTTCCTTAAAATAAATAAATATATTCATAATGTAACCACAATAACAGCTGCCTTTTGTATGATAACAAATTTAGATGATGATGGTGGCAGAGATGGTAACTTTATGAGTAAAAAAAGAGTATATTCATTAGGAAAATGTCAAAGAAAGAATTGTTTACATACTCTGATGAAGACCAATGTCAAAGCAAACATGATCGCTGATTATAGGACAGACATATATTTAATGCGGGCAAAACGTCATGGTGATATATCAACAGCTATAAAAATGCCAATAAAAGATATAACTATCAATGAAAGTGCCTATTTAGAATTGTTATGTGACAATTATAAGGAAAATATTGATAGTGTTGTACAAATGGAACGGCCAAATGTGAAATTACGTTGGAGTAAAGATGATAAAGTGATACGACAAATTGCATTTGATTACAACAATACTATACTTACAAATCGTATAGAATTAAATAATAATAAATCTGTAATTCGTGACACAGATTCTCGATTAAATATAAGCACAAAAAATGGTTCTCTTCTCATTAATAATGCATTGGGCAGTGACGCGGGCATATATACATGTGAAATTCTGATCAATTCTAAGGATCCGCAAATAATTTCCCAACGTAATGCGTTACATGTGATTGAGACTTTAAAATTTGTGCCACAGCCCACGTCAAAAAATTTGGAATTAGGCTCGATAGGGAAAATTTATTGTAAAGCTCAAGGTACACCAACGCCTCATATTAAATGGGTAAAGGATACTAATGAACCTCTACCGAAAACCATTGAGGACATAAATGGTACATTAATTTTTAAGTATGTAGCCTTTGAACATCGCGGCAATTTTACATGTATCGCATCAAACGATCAAGGAGAGATCAATGCAACTGTTAATGTAAATGTTGTAGTTGCACCACAATTTTTAATCGTACCTGAGGATACAATAGAATTTGTTGAATTTGAAACAGCTGTTATGCATTGTCAAGCTACGGGTGATCCTAAACCCACTATACAATGGGATAAAAACTTAAAATATTTTACCAATAGTAGTATGGATCAAGAACGTTTTCAATTATTAGAAAATGGTACACTTATAATACAGAATGTTCAACAAAACGATGAAGGCATTTATGGTTGTACAATTGGTAATAGCGCTGGTTTAAAACGTGGAGAAGTTCGTCTAATTGTTAAAAGTATGTTCATTATATATTATCACACAAATTTTTTCTCCTTTTCTTAATCATTAATGATATCAACGTTTCATCGTTTTATTGTTTCATCTACGATGCCATTTCATATCATATTCATCATCATAATCATCATAATATTATTTTAGACACTGACGTAGAAGATGCCCCGAATGGACTAATAACACGTGCTGTATTAATTACAATGTCATTTGCATTTGCTTATATAATTCTTGTGATAACACTTATGATTTGGTGTCGTTACAGAAGGCAAGCGCGTAAATCTCGTTTTAATGAAATTAACATAGCAAATGAGGAAAGTGGTAATGTCAAGACAAAAATTGATGAATATGAGCCATGTTTAACCGATGAATTATCTGATGCGATTAAAAAGAATCAAAAAACGAATGATAATTGCAGTAATGCAAAAAATAACGATACACAAAAATCTGATGATACAGCATGTAGTACTCAATCGAAAATGTCTAAAACATCAAATGTGTATGAATTATATAATTTGCAACGTTCATCTATAAAAGATATGATATTAATTGGCACTGGCGAATTTGGCAACGTTTATATTGGAAAAATAAAAGCTTCGCTGATAAAGCAATTCACAGATAATCGTAATATGGAAATGGAGTCAGACAGCAAACGAAATATTAATAATGTAAATTGTTATGTAACGACAAGCTTAATGAAGACCCAAACAAAAACGTCCAATGATATTGAAGAAATTCAAGAAGAACATGAGTTAAGTATTAAAGAAGAAAGGCTTGTGGTTATGGTTAAGGCACTCAATAAAATTCACGATGATATGTTTTGTTCAGAATTTAAGCGTCAAATTGATATGTTTCGAACTATTACACATAAAAATGTGGTGAAATTGTTTGGCATATGTCGAGAGAAAGAACCACATTATATGATATTAGAGTATTCAAATTGGGTAATTATAATTATCATGAAACACAATAGAAAAAAATGGGCAAAATATAAAAAAGGAAAATCGCTATTTTTTTCCTTATAAATTATATGCTTTCTTCTCCATTGTAGGGTGATCTTAAAGAGTTTCTTTTAGCTACAGCGGGTAAAGTTATAGATAATGCAAACAGTTCTTGTAATCCGCCACCATTTAATACTGGTCAAGTCCTAGCAGCTGCTTATCAAATTGCAAATGGAATGGATGCTATATATCGCGGTCGTTTCGTTCACAAGTGCGTAATAATTTTGTTTTTTTTTTCTTATCACTTATAACTTATTGCTAATAGTGCTAATGATGCTAGTGGCGCTTACTAAAATATCACTTTCCTGTGTTTTTTGTGTTTTGTTTTTTTGGGCATGATCTATTATATATCAGAGATTTGGCTACGCGTAATTGTATTATATCAAGCGATTTCATTGTTAAAGTATCGTATCCAGCTTTATGCATTGATAAATATTGTAAAGAATATTATAAATATCGTAATTCAATGATACCAATTAGATGGTTGGCCCCAGAATGTATTCTAGACAATGATTATACAATCAAAAGTGATGTATATTCTTTCGGTCTGGTTGTATGGGAACTTTTCACTCAGGCAAAGCATGTACCTTTAGAGAATCTAAGTAATGATGAATTCATTAAATGCGTGCAATTTAATCAAGTGGAACATCATCTGGCTAATCATACTCCCGTTTGTTTAAAGGAAATACTGGTAAAGAAAATTTGTTTATTGAAAGTATTTAGAAAATATTTAAAAAAAATAATAATAATTAATATATACGAAAATGTTTACGTATTTTATAGAAATCTTGCTGGAATATAAACCCAAAAGAAAGGCCATCGTTTAGTCAATTGTGTTCAGCATTTAGTAAAGCAATCCAAAGTATAAATAAATAACTTTTATCAATCTTTTTTCTTTTCCTTATACTCTCCTTAAATACATTTTGTCAAAAGTCAAATTGCAACTGTATTTAGTTTCAGTTTTAGATTTAGCCTTACTATTAAGCAGCCTTAGTTATATAACATTCAGTATAACACATTAACATTCATGCCATATATGTAGACTATGTAGATTTTGTATATTAAATATAATAATATTCATTTCTTTTATATGCAAGAAGTTGAACAATTTATTTAAATAGTTTGAAATTCAGGTAAATGATGTGAAATCAACGTATACCAAGTATTTCATTCAATCGTTTCACTTCTTCTTTTTTATATAGTTCGATTCTATGGTAAGATTTGTAAATTATTTCATAATGCATTTCACAAATTCTTTTTCTTCTTTTTTTTCTGATTTGTTGAAATATGATGCTGAACTTTTCTTTTGTGATCAGTTAAATTTAAATTATTGTACAATGGATTATCTTCTTCGTCATATTTGTCCGATTTATCAACATTTTCGCTACAAGAAATGAATAATAAAAGAATAACATAACATGTTTGTCTTATGGAGGTAAAAGAAATTATACTAAAAACCATTTGCTTGATTAATAAAAGTCTTAGTTTTGCTTTTTCCCTTTTTCTACACTTACCATATACTTTGCATATTATTAAACATTTCATCGTATTCTTTATCAACCATTATATCAGTTGTTACATTAGTATCAATCACTGAGTTGGCACAATTTATTGAATCTGTCTCATTTATGAGAAGGCAGGTTGGCTTGGATTTAACATAACATTGATACATAAGTTCAGTGCTGTCGACATGATGAATGCGCACATATCTGTCTAAACATGCCGAAAATATAAATTTCTCTGATGTATCAAAATAAATATTACTGATTCCACCAGTGAAACCTTTATATTTGTGAACAAACGTCTTCATACGACGTATATCAAAAAGCATCATTGATCCCATTGTTGTTCCCACTCCAATATTGTTACCATTCGTAGCCATTGTTGAGAAACTGAATTTGTCATCTGCGTTGAAACGTTGAACAGGTCGACGTTGCGCTCGAAAATCATAGACACGAACATAACCATAGCGAGAGCATGTCGCTAAATTGGAAGATGACTCTAAAAAGCCAATGTCACTCTCCCATATTGGCACCTCCAATTGCAAATAGTCATGTGGTAAATTCTTCGATGAATATATTATTTTACCATCGGCAGCTAAATCAATCACTTTTAAATTATTTTGACGACCTTGCCCACCTGTAGCTACATATCTAGAATCATTTTTACATTGACGCATATGATCAATACAATCACCAGTTTTCACAATATCCTTGGGCAAATTACTGCACTCTTGTTGGTTATATGATAAACATTGAATGCGGCCATCTCTAATGGCACCAATAATACAATTATCAAAATAACCTAAACCCACAATTGGAGCACCATCAAATTCAGCAATATTTCTATGTTGATTTGTATGGTAACAATGCAACTGTACAGAGGGCTTTGCTCGACCAATTAAAATATCCGTTGCATTTGGATCACCATAACTTAATGTTGTGATTCTTGAGTTTCTATCCAAATCATTACGTTTATGCAAATTACATTGGGCAAATGGTTCATCTTTTGAAGCTACCATTAATTTTTTAAAACATCCTGTTTGAGTGCCAATATAAATTACATGATTGCCTGTAAACTCGGGTTTTTTTATATTACTTGTTGTCCACTTCATATTGCTCACTTCAGCATTGAAATTCTAATAGTATTGTAATTTATACATAAAAGTTTTTCTTATTTATTTATTTATTTTATTTATAGCAAAACAATTATAATTTGCAGCGACACCAAATTGACCATTTAACAAAACATAAATAGAGATATAATTTATCATTTCACTTATTTCAAATGAAATGTTCACTCTTCAATTGTTGCGAAGTTGTCAATTTCGTAATGTATTGACAAACAAATGGGTAAATACAGAGCAAAAAAAACCAAAAATTTAAAAATATAGTAACATATTTTGATTATTGTTGACAACTTCATTGCAATATTGCAATATTGTTATAATGATTTTACCATGCAATTTTACATTCTAGTGGAACATACACTTCTTACATATTATGATGATTTTACTTTAGCTTTCAATTAAAGCGGATTTTATAATAATAGTTGGAATTCATAATTGGGTATTGATAGTGACGGCTCAAATTTGAAAACAGTATTGAACTATAATAACATAGAAAAAAGGAACAGCAGCAAGCCATTTTTTATTTTCACCTTTTCTCTACTTTCAATACATCAAATTTATTTGAATGATAGACAAATTCTATAGATATCAGCATATTTATTGTGTAAGAAATATTCCAGACGAATATTAGTAGAAAAAAATTGGTTTAAAAAATTTTTTTTTACAAAGTGACAATTCTAGAAAAAATTTTCTTTTTGAATGCAGATTTTCTTCGCTTCGTTTAGTTCATTAAATCAAAATATTTAAAATGCAATCAAGAATTTTGGGCAAATATGCAGGGAATTTGCAAAAAGCTTTAAGAAATTTCGCAATCAAAGTTTCCACGCCTAGTGTTGATGAAGTGGGTAGTGGGACCGGTATTGGTAAAATTACTGGCGGTTTACGTGATAATGCTAAAGGATTGTTTACTGTTAATAAACCATCTGAGGATATAGTAACAAATTTGCCACCGTTGACGGAACCATTGCCGGATTTGCCAGAAGTTGAATATGCTAAGCCTTTGATAGAAAGCAATGCAACAAAGGTAACAACATTGTCTAATGGATTGCGAGTTGCATCAGAACCACGTTTTGGACAATTCTGTACAGTTGGCATTGTAATAGATTCTGGACCGCGATATGAAGTAGCTTATCCCAGTGGGGTATCGCATTTTTTGGAAAAATTGGCATTTAACTCTTCTACAAAATTTCCCAATAAAGATTCAATATTAAGAGAATTGGAGAAAAATGGCGGTATATGTGATTGCCAAAGTTCTCGTGATACCCTCATATATGCTGCTAGTATTGATAGTCGCGCAATTGAATCGGTAACCCGCTTATTAGCTGATGTAACATTAAGGCCAAAACTTGAAGAGGAAGAAATATTTGCAGCACGTCGGGCCATACAATTTGAATTAGAAACGTTAGGTATGCGCCCTGAGCAGGAGCCTATTCTGATGGAAATGATACACAGCGCTGCTTATAGAGATAATACTTTGGGATTGCCGAAACTTTGCCCCCCACTAGCAATCTTGATACCATAAATCGTGATGTGCTTATGAATTATATGAAATATCACCATACACCTAAACGTATGGTTGTTGCCGGTGTTGGCGTCGACCATGATAAATTGGTTGATTATATACAAAAGTTCTTTTTGGAAGAGCCCGCTATTTGGGAAAATTACAAACTGCAGAGTACAGGTGCTAATGCAGTTGATGAGTCTATTGCTCAATATACGGGTGGTTTAAAGAAGGAAGAATGCGAAATTCCGATTTATGCTGCAGCTGGTTTACCCGAATTAGCGCATGTTGTTATAGGTGCAGAAGGTTGTTCCCATCAAGATGATGACTTTGTTGCTTTATGTGTACTCAATATTATGATGGGTGGAGGCGGGTCGTTTTCAGCTGGTGGTCCAGGTAAAGGCATGTATTCAAGATTGTACACCAATGTGTTGAATCGCTATCACTGGATGTATAGTGCAACTGCCTATAATCATGCTTATGTGGATACTGGACTATTTTGTATACATGCTAGTGCTCCTCCGAATAATATTAAAGACATGGTCGAAGTCATCACACAAGAATTAGTTAATATGACTTCTAATCCGGGGCGTGAAGAATTAAGTCGTTCAAAGATTCAATTGCAATCAATGCTTTTAATGAATTTAGAATCAAGACCAGTTGTATTTGAAGACGTTGGTAGGCAAGTATTGGCAACAGGACATCGAAAGCGCCCTGAACATTTCATAACTGAAATTGATAAAATCACAGCGAGTGATATACAGCGTGTGGCCAAACGTATATTAGCTAGCCCAGTTTCTATGGCGGCCCGAGGTGATATTGGGAATTTACCGGACATTAAAGAAGTACAAAATGCTATAAACAATGATGGAAGATTCAGTTATCGCAGACTTTCTTTATTTAAATAATGTAAAGTTCCACATGAAGTTAACTGTATTCTTGGATCTGGCAGTGCAAATTTTAGTTTTTCGATCTTTATTAATTCCTTAATTTTTATATTACATAACATTCATTTGGAGAAACATTTAACGCATTAAAATTGTATCGTTTAATAATAATAAAAATTACATTTAATTCTTTCGTTTATTTTGGACACAATAAAATAATAACTTATTTTCAGTACAATAAAATTATAACTTATTTTAATAAAAATTTGCGCATCTAATCTTTTTCTGTAATATTATATTGAATTAAAAGAACTGTGATCAGCAGAGAACAATCCAAATAAATATTTTCACATTTCTGCCATTTTAAATTTTGTGGTAACGATGAAAGCTTAAAATTTCTCAAGCTTAAAGCTTAAATATTCTACTTTTTGGAGTTAAAAGTAAAATCAATTTTAAGCACAAAGATCAGGGTACTCGTTCCTGAGTCTTCCTTTTTAACACTTGGAGTGTTAAAAAACTACCTTGCTCTCCATAGAATATTTGAACAGGAGTAATTCTAAGTCAATTTAAACACATTTGGCTCGTCTGTGTTTGCTTGTTAAATATAATCCCTTAATTGGAAAAATTTAGATATTGATTGTCTATTTAACAGGAGTACTAGAATTTCAGTTTTGATCGCAGATGCGGTCTAAAAGTGGACTAATTTGGTGTACAATGTATTGCATGTATAGGTATTTGCTTTAAAAAAACACTTATAGCGTATTATTAATTATTCCTAGAAACAACAGTTCCATTACAAGTATAATACTACATATTTTCTGTACAAAATTTCCATAAATCATCGACATCTAAGAGAAGTGATACTGTAATCCAAATGTATATACTTTGCATTTATAAAATTTTTTATTTATAAAATTATTTTCTGTTACCTTAGATTTAATTGTTAAAATTAATGAAACGTCAAAGTATATTCAGTATATTCAGTATATTCAGGAAAATTTTCACTATCTGCAGCATATTAATCATCTACCGATGATTAATAGTGCGAATTTTCCTCTAATATTATACATTATAAAATATATATTTGTTACATCCATATACCAGTACCCAGTTAAAATCCAAATTTATAAAGAAACATGCATAAGGTTTGTAAAAATATAAAATTAATATTTGAATATGGAAAAGTCAATAATTGCGGAAAATTTTTTCTTTTCATATTTTAGAGGCCAAAGAGTTCAGGGCCTCCGAATGCCTTAACAAATAGGGAAACCCCTTCAAATAACAATAATAATAATGACGGCGATAATACGGACTTAATCTACTTGAAGTAAGTATTTAGTCAAAAAAACTTTTCGATCAACCGATTTAACGATCCCTTTGTACGTCTGTCTGCTCGTTCCTGTATATCATTGTATTTTTATTCAACTGCAGACCAAAATTTTAAAAATATTGCCATAATATTTGTTATGCCTATATATTTGGCATAAGGACGAAAGGGACTAAGTTTAGATGGAATTGGGCAATTTTCACGATCTAGTTTATTAAATAACTAAACTGATATATGAAAGAAAAGAAAGAGTTCAACAAAACATCAAAAAATAGAGCTATTTAATGGAAAACATAAATTCTACAAATAATGTGCAATGAAATCATTATAGTATAAAATAACGTTGTATTCAAAAAAGTACTGATTTACTCCGTGTTATATGTCGATTAAAATATGTTTGTTCGTCTCTGCACATGTCCGTGTATCTATACCCTACTTCACTTGTGGTATAGATGCAATTAGTTGTAACATTCAAAGAGAGTTGAGATAGACCCCCCTTTTAGTATGCCGATCGATTCGGTAAGCCGTCCTGTTCGTCTGTCCATATATTCCTGTGTCCATCTGTGTGCAAGCTACACGTCGGAATTTTAGAAATATTTTAATGCAATTTGGTTAGTACGTTTGCTTTGGGCCACAGGTGAATCCTGTTGAAAATGGTTAAAATCGGATCACTTTTACGACCGCCCTCCATATAACGTTCAGAATAGATCGATAAACCTTCTTGTTCGTATGACGTGTGTCTCAGTGTGTCCCGTTTGTGTACAAGCTACTACATGTTGTAATTTTAGAAATATTCCGGTGAAATTTGTTTCGCAGGTGTGTTTTGTTTGAATCATATTTTACAAAAAGTACTTTTTTGAATATATCTTACATTGGCCCTTAATTGTAGTTTAATATAAAAACTAAATATGTACTAAATTACATCCAGATCCGTTTGTTTTTACCATGACTTCCCATATAGCACCTTTTTTCAAAAAAGGCCTTATAAGGGCAAAAGATACAATTTTGAATATGTTTTATCGAAAATTGGCACTTGTATTTTGTATTTCTTGTATTTTTCGTCCATATCGGTTCATTTTTTTAAACTACTCTCAAATAACGAATTTTTTTACTTACACAAAAATTACAATGTTTTTTCTCAATTTTGTTGGCTTGTAATTCTTTTATATGACTTTAATCGCATCAAGCAAGAATATTTAAGAGTCGGCTTTGACCAACTATAAAATTCCGATTTTCTTTATTTTTAAACGACGTTAGTCAACGACTTTATGAAATTTTAATGAAATTTAACTTAAGGAAGGATGACGGTTGAATATGGCCCAGATCAGGCAGTTCTTACAAATTTGAACTTCGTACTTTTCTAAAATTTCTAAAGGCTTATCAGAGCACTTATAATAAGAAATTATTTTTAGTTTGAATTTTACAGACAATTCAGAAACAGCCAGTCAAGATAGGAGTGTTTCGTTGGATGATGATCATGTGCAAAATAGTATGTAATAAAATTTTTTATAAGAAATCATATACCCACCACCCAAAGGTAGGAGGCATATTCATTTTGTCATTATGTTTGTAACAAAAGGAGACCCTTCATGTATATATTCTTAATCAACATCAAATTCTGAATCAAATTAGACATGTCTGTCTGTCTGTCGTGTGTTGTGAACATTCTCCCGGTAAACATATCTCGTTTTTTGCGAACGCAAAAAACGAGATATGTTTACACTTTCCATCTACTACGGAAAAACTGAAACAAACCCTGAGTCGTAATATCATGGTGTATGGGTGGCGGGTATCCAAGATTTGTCCCCAGCCAAACATAACTGTCTTATTTGTTTTTGTTTGTGACTTTTATGTGAAATTTTGCAGGAAATAGCGATATACGACAGCAACAGCGCCAACAACAGCCACAGCAACAGCGCCAACAGGAGCCACAGCAGCAGCCACAGCAAGAGTGCCAACAACAGCCACAGCAAGAGTGCCAACAACAGCCACAGCAACAGTGCCAAAAACAGCCCCAGCAACAGCGCCAACAACAGCCACAGCAGCTACAGCAAAATGAGCCAACACCACACCCATCACAACATCAATTTTTGTCAAATTCTACCAGTGACGAAACTATCATTTTTCGTAATACTTCGGAAATAAGAATAAGTAAGTCTCTAATAGAAGTGGGATTTAAACCAACTAAAGCAGAATACTGGGATGAAATAGTGCAACCAACGAAGGCAAACTTATACAAACTATTACGAAAAATGATAGAGAGGTGTGTAAAGCCGAATGTACAAATTCGAATTGGCACTGTTTATTTTAATTGTTACATGATGGTTCTACAAAGCTACTCGGAATTGTTTATGGACTTCAGTAATGAAGTTATTGTACAATTGCCAGAGGACGAGGTTACACCGGCGGCATTCAATTTGCTCTATGATTGGATGTTAACTGATAGACCCCTAATTCCACGGGAGGGTATTTTTGAATTATATAAAGCTGCAGAATTTCTACGTATCAAAGACTTAATAAAACAATGCTGGGCTTGCTTGAACAGTAAGGGCATCTGCGAACATATTGCTTTCCTTATGTACGTAGAAGCCTGCAAGTGTGAAGGCTTAGGCGAAGTAGAAGCATTACTGCTGTCACGCATCAATAAATTTTTCTTAGTTTTGGTATCTTCTAATGATTTTCTATGTTTATCAGTCAAAGGGGTCATCACATTGTTCAGTTCTGATGTAATTGGAGTAAGCTCAGAAATTGAAGTAAGTTTCGATTTTACGAAAATGGCAACAAATGCAATACTAAAAAGGGCTTTCTCATTAGGTTTTCATGTCAGCTGTACGATGGCTTAACCATGATTGGGAAGAGCGTAAAGAACATACGTTGGCTATTTTAAAAACCGTGCGCTTTGGCTTAATGCATCCTTATGTTCTAGTGGTAATTAATAAAAGAACAGATTGTAGTGAAATTAACAGAATTTTAGAATATTCCGAAGTGAACAAAATGATTGAGGATGGCATGCTGTAAGAAGAATTTTATCATAAGTTTTATAAAATTCACTGTTGTGGTTAATAATATTTTCTTCTTTGTAATGCCTTTTTAGCTATAGTACCATGCGATTGCACCATGGGGTAAATAGTAAAGAGCTTTCCAGTTATTCGTTACGCCATAATTTGGTTAGGCCGACGGAACGTCAATGGGTTATCGTTAAAGGATGTAATACAAGGTTTATAAGTTATAAATCATTTATAGAGCGTTTACATATAATTCAAACAATGGGAACATCTTACTGGCATAATATAGAAACCTGGTGGCCTCGTGAGAGGGCCTCTAATGCATGTCCCGATAAAAATTACGCACGTGAATTATTTAGTCAATTCGACTAAATAAAATGTTTTCGATGTTTTCTCCTTTTCGGTACATTTTTCTTAATGCAGTATTAATTGCAATGCAAACCTTATAAGTTCTCAGTTATATTTCGAGCGTGTGCACAAAAATCAAACAATGGGAACATCTTATTTGCATAATATAGAAATCTGTGGGCCTCGTAAAACGGCCTCCAGTGCATTTCCCGATGTATAAAAATTACGTATGTGAATGAAGTCAATTTGACTAAATAAAATGCTGTAGTGTTTTCGACGTTTTCTCCTTTTCGGTATATTTTTCTGGGTGCAGTATTAGTAGCAATACAAAGCTTATAAGTTATCAAACATTTTTAAAGCGTTTGCATATAATTCAAACCATGGGGACACCTTACTGGCATAATATAGAAAGCCACAAGGAGACCTCCAGTGCATGTCCCGATAAATAAAAATTACTTAAGTGAATTAAGTCAACTCGACTAAATAAAATGCTGTAAAGTGTTTTCAACGTGTTCTTTTCGGTATATTTTTCTGGGAAAAAAAATTTCTTGTTAATTTACTAAATTATTTCGAGTGGACGTCACATAAAGCTTACATCTTATAATTTTTAATTTATATTCTTAATGCAGAAGAAAATGAGTTACAAGTAAGTCATTTTCTTTTTTCATTTTCGTTATTGTTGTATTAATAATTTGATTTATATTATTTACATTTATATTTTTCAGATCATGCAAAGATGAAAAAGTCATAATTAGAGAGGGAATTTACCTATTAATGTAAATATTAACTACCATTTAAATTGATATATGAGTTAGATGTTCATGTAAATTTGTTAGGAATCTAAAATCTGAATTCAAAAATTGACTTAAAAACGCACCTTATTTAAGTTGATTGTAATTCGAAAATTTTTGCAAACATTGCCCTTACAATGCTCCATACTTGAACAAAATCTTTATATGAAAACGTTAATAATGTAATTTTTTATATTATTTAATGAAAATAAATGCACTAAACGGTGGTACACTTTTTAGATCCTGTACTTTAGGACAAACTTTTTTTGTACAATACAAAAATTATAATTTTTCGCTTTTTTAACTTTCAGTTACATTTTTGGCTTTCCAATCGAAATGCGCAACCGACCCATATCCCAAAAAAGAACAAAACAACCAGAGTTTTTTTACGCTCGTTAACTACACACACCTTTCTCTAAAGAGATGCATTAGGCATTTTAACTTTATATATTGCTATCAAGATAACGGTAAAGATTGCAATTTCATATTTTATGAATATAATCAATAGTTTGAAATAAGTGCGTGAGTTCTTAATCGTAAACCAAAGAAGCTGAAGGTTTGCCTCAGTATAAGTACATATATATCTAAGGAATATTGAAATAATATGGATTATCCATTGTCAACTAAATATAATTATCCACCTCCACCGGTTGTTGGAGATAATACAAAAAACATTAATCAAACTTGTAACATCATGTGTCCTACATCTGGTGGTGCTCGCATTCAACAACAAAACTGGCCGCCTCCGAATCCTAATAATAATATAATGAGTGGCAGTAAAGAACCCAATATCATCATTTACGATGTGTCGTCCTCTACATCTATACCGCGCTGTTCTTCAAGTAATTTTGTAACAGGTGAGAAGCCAGGAATTTCATCTGCAAACACGTATATCGATTATACGGCATATTCTTATACCCCACCACCAGCACCACCTTTTAACCCACTTCTATATTATAAACAACCTAGCTTCTACACGCCAACAACGACTTATCATAATAATTCTCAATATTATCAAACGCATTATTCTAAACAGACATCGGATTGTAGTGGTAAACAAAATGTTCATTATGGCACTAGTCAGACTAGTCAATTTCGATCAGCAAAGCGTGGAAGAGCACCGCATCGTATTACTCCATATATGAAAGTACCCATAACGTATGGATGCAATAATGAACCCTCCATGTGTAAGAAAAATATGAACACATATATAAAAAATGAAGATTGCTTTGTGAAACCAGAAACGGAACGTGAAAGGTTATTAAAAGATTGGAGGTCAAATTATTGTGAAACACCAGAAGATATCCATCGTAAATTAAATGAATTAGCTGAATTAGATGAAACATCGCGTGAAGTGTGGATTCGATATTCACCGGCGGAACCGTATTATCGTAAAACTGGAAATGACAATATTGTTGTAAGTACGATTAGATTGCAGGAGTTATGTAAGATTTTCGATGAAAGTTTGATACAACGAGCGGCACGTATTCGTGTTATATTGCCGCCGCATAAATTTCCTTTGCATAAGCCAAAGAGACGTTTATGTAAACATAAATCCGAAGCATGTTCCTCATCTGAAAGCAGCTCATCTGATAATGAAGATTTCAAAATTGAAGAGGATTGCTCTATGGAAGAATTATCTCGCAAATTACAACATCCTTATCGCATACATCATGATTTATGGCATAATGATCCTGGGGAAATGAATGATGGACCTTTGTGCCGCTGTTCATCAAAATCTCGTAGAGTTGGTATACGCCATGGCATTTATCCAGATGAAAAAGAGTACCCCAAATGTGATCCCAATTCGAACAATTCTAATCTATTACATCATTATCAAATTACTATATCACCCCCGACTAATTTTCTAACTAAAACTCCCACAATTATTAAACACGATGAGCATGAATTTTTATTTGAAGGCTTCTCCCTGTTGTCACATTTTCCTTTAATGGACTTACCTACTTGTAAAGTTATACGATTTAATATTGAATATACAATACAGTATGTACCTGAAAAGATGCCTGAAAATTTTATTATACGTGAACTGGATTTATTTTGTAAGTTCAAGGATAATTTTATTTCCTATTATACAATAAATTTTGTTATAATTATTTCTGTATGTACGTCTATATTGTAGTTAAATATTTGTTTTACGAGTTGCTGGAGTTGGTGGACTTTTCATTATTGCCAAATTCTCCTTTAGTTACTGAAGAAACTAGTTGTCCAGCATTTCATTTTATGCCACGCTTCGTGCGGGATTTACCTGAAAATGGTAAAGAAGTGCTAGCCATGTGTGAAGTACTTAAATATTTACTTGACAATGCTGGTCCTTTAGTGGATGAGAAACGTTTACATTGTCTTCATGAGATATCGAGGCATGATTGGCAAGATTATGTTGACCAATTTCGTGGTATGTTAGTTACTAAACCGGGCTATAAACCCTGTTCAGTGAGAGTGGATCAATTGGATCGCAATATAAGTGATTTGCCAGAGTGTCATGATCCTAAAACTGGCATCAACCACCCAGTTATTGTACATTTCGGTATAAGACCTCCTCAACTCAGTTATGCTGGTAACCCAGAATATCAAAAAGCGTGGCGGGAATATGTAAAATTTCGGCATTTAATGGCAAATATGTCAAAACCATCGTTTAAAGATAAACGTAAATTAGAAGAAAAAGAGGCGCGCCTTCAAGAAATGCGTACTCAAGGAAGAATGAAACGGAATGTAACCGTTGCTGTATGTTCAAAAGGCTATCATCGTACGGGTATCATGTGTGATATTGTTCAGCATGCTTTATTTATTCCTGTGTTAACTGGTCATTTGCGATTTCACAAATCATTGGATTTACTGGAAAAAAATATTAATTACAAATTTAAAAATCGGTAAAATCATTGAAATTTACTAAAAATTATTAATTATTGACTCAGTTTTGTATTTTATATTTTCTTCTTATTTTGTATCGCGGTTTACAAAGTTATTTGTTGCAATTGGCTTTGACACACCCATCGTATAAGGAAAATTATGGCACAAATCCTGATCATGCACGCAATTCTTTAACTAATTGTGGAATAAGACAACCAGAATATGGAGATCGGAAAATCCATTATATGAACACACGCAAAAGAGGCATAAATACACTGATAAATATTATGTCGAGATTTGGTAAAGAGTATGAAACTATGTCCAATATTACTCATAATGAACGTTTGGAATTTCTGGGAGATGCTGTGGTAGAATTTCTTAGTTCCATTCATTTATTTTTCATGTTTCCCGAACTAGAAGAAGGTGGCTTGGCTACATATAGAGCCGCCATTGTACAAAATCAACATTTGGCATTATTAGCCAAGAAATTACATTTGGAGGAGTATATGCTTTATGCTCATGGCTCTGATTTATGTCATGAATTAGAATTACGGCATGCAATGGCTAATTGCTTTGAGGCATTAATGGGCGCTTTGCTATTAGATGGTGGCATTATCGTGGCAGATGAAGTATTTATGAATGCTCTTTTCATGGAGGATGATCAATTACGTACTATTTGGAAAAATTATCCCCAACATCCGTTACAAGAACAAGAGCCTTTAGGTGATAGAGCATATATTGCTTCATATCCGCTGCTGCAAGAATTAACAAAATTCGAAAACACAATTGGTGTTAAATTTAAACATATACGCCTGCTTGCTAGAGCATTTACCGATCGATCGATAGGCTTTACTCACTTAACATTGGGATCTAATCAACGGCTCGAGTTTCTCGGTGATACTGTTCTGCAACTAATTTGCTCTGAATACCTGTACCGTCACTTTCCTGAGCATCATGAAGGACATTTATCCTTATTACGATCTTCCCTAGTTAATAATCGTACTCAAGCTGTTGTATGTGATGATTTAGGGATGACAAAGTACGCGGTATTTTCCAATCCAAAAGCTGAGTTGAAAACTAAAGATCGTGCCGACCTTTTAGAAGCATTCTTAGGCGCACTTTATGTAGATAAGGGTCTGCTTTACTGCGAACAATTTTGCCATGTGTGTCTATTTCCGCGATTACAAATATTTATAATGAATCAAGATTGGAATGACCCTAAATCTAAATTGCAACAATGTTGCCTAACATTGCGCACTATGGATGGTGGTGAACCAGATATTCCCATATATAAAGTAATCGAGTCCTCTGGTCCAACCAATACCCGCGTATACACGGTCGCTGTGTACTTTCGTAATAAACGTTTAGCTACTGCAACAGGTTCATCCATACAACAAGCAGAAATGAACGCGGCTAAAAAAGCGTTAGAAAATTCTAGAGATTTATTTCCACAATTAGATCATCAAAAACGTATCATTGCTAAAAGTATTAAAAGGCAAACAGGAAATGAAATTTCACTTGAAGTTGATATTTGCCCAAAGGAAACTGTGAAAACTATTGGAATTATAAAGCCACCAGAGGATGACTCTAATTTACCCAAGCAGTATCGGTTGCGTGAAGATATTTCCAGTGATGAATTTTCTGACGATGACCATAATGAAAGTGAAATTAACATCAATATCCGAAACGGTAATTATGTTATCAAAATTACTTACAAAAATTACACTTTATTTTAATTTAGACTATTTGGCAAATAAATTGCGTGAAAATAGTTTGTCTTTGAGTAATAATATAAAACCTTCTTGTATAGATCAACACGGGAACAATAATAGTCTTGGCATAACTGCATACTCTTTAAAAAATAATTTATGCGTTGAGAAACAACAGCAAAAAGAATTAAATACATGTGAGAGTGTAAGCAGTGATGAAACAGATTTTGAAACAACGCAAACATTGTTGGAAGTTGTGCCTTCAATACGTCAAAAAGGTCAACAAAAGACCAAAGAGTCCTTTGTCGATTTAAAAGATCTCGTTGAAGATATTTCGTCTTCATCTGACCTAGATCCCGCAGAATTGTAAAGTTCAAATATTGACGTCAAGCATTTAACTAAATGGCCATAATCCCAAATTTTGGTTGGTGCATATAACACATAATCTCTAAATGTTCAAGTGAATTTTAGAGAATATTAATTTATATTTCTATAACAATAAATCTAATTCAAATCTAAATACTGCCTCTGTATAAGTATATAAATGTGTTTGATTTGCTATTTTAGATAGATTTAAGCACTAGTTCATGGGCACACATTGCTTCCATATAAATTTGAGGTAGATAATTCTCTGGCTTTTTTTTTTTATTATTGTACCAATCAATTTAGAATTAATTACATTTTAAAGGTCATCTACTTCTATTCTATTAAGTATATTGCTGTGTAAGACAACTCACTATGGTAAAAACTATTAGAGGAAAATTGATAGGAATATTTGACTTCCTGTTTTTTATAATTATTCACTGCTTTGTAATTTGGATATATAACGTTAAGCAAAAATTAGTGGACACACTGCTTTCATGCTATTATTATTTTTATTTTTTAAGAAGTATTTAACAGTGAACTAATAATGAAGCCAACCAATAGAATAGTGCGAACTATTTAATTTAATTTGTATAGGGTTGCCATCATATCATTTGTTCTTCTATAATTTTCTTCTTCTTTCTCTCTTTATTTACAGTGTAATATTTTATTATGAGGGGTATAGTAATTACTTTGGCAATGTTGCATTTTATGATGATAGTTGCACTGCTATATTATTACCATATTCTCTATTATCTTGAAATACTATGGTACAATTGTAATACCGCATTATTATTTACTATTGCATTATTTCATACAATATGGTACATTTTCTACTGATACTTCACTTAACTTATTAGTGTGAAAAAAAGTGCCCAGTTTTTTTTTCATTTTTTGCTTTTGTTGTTGCTGCTGCTGCTATTAGTATTATCAGCATTATTATTATGATTATAAGTATTGTTATTGTAGTTGTAGTTATAGCTGTTGTTGCTGGCTTGCTTGATTCCTTTAATCCCGTGAATATAAATTTACAACAAAGTGTTTATTAACCCTACTTTATAAATGGAATAATAATATTTAATAATATTAATGCATCATTATTTATGAATATTTGCCTTGGGTGTGTATACATATTATATATGAAAATGAAATCTTTGCAAAAGTAATTTCATTGGAACGTTTTCTGAAAAAAAAAAACAAAAATAACCAAAAAAAAATGTTTCGTGCAATGTGTGCATGTGTGTCTGTGTAGTCGTGTCAGGTCAGAAAGTAATGCATTTGATAGTGTTCGATAGTTTAAGAAATACAAAAAAGAAAAGTATATATATAAATAAATAGAAAAAAGTAAATAAATAAATAAGAATCGTACAAATTTTATAAAATATGAATAAAATTTGTTATAAGTAAAAAGAAAAGAAAAGAGAAAAAAAAGCGCACACAATCCTGCAGTGCCAACACCCTATTCTACAACTATCGTAGAAACTAATTAACTAAATAAACATTTTATTTATGGGCAAAAATCGTCTAATCAAAAATCATATATTTTACATGCAACTCCATTTTCATAGCATGAAAATATCCGATTTAAGAAGGAACTTGCAAAAATAACAAAATAAAATATAATCAAATAAACAAACAAGAATAAGAAGGAGAAATAAAGGAGATAATAATAAGAATAATAATAAAAATACGAACAAAAACAACAAGAATGAAATACATGTTG
Organism: Melophagus ovinus; assembly: GCA_023089585.1. Taxonomy (NCBI): domain Eukaryota; kingdom Metazoa; phylum Arthropoda; class Insecta; order Diptera; family Hippoboscidae; genus Melophagus; species Melophagus ovinus. The sequence goes on from JAKKIB010000176.1 coordinate 831,128, forward strand.
GCGTCTCGAAGAATTTTATTCTGTAATTGCATTGTACAAAGTAAACATTTCATTTTGGCATTTCATTTAATTCAATTGTAAATCCAGAAGCATTTCCCACATTTACTATATACATCTGTACCCATATGTTAATGTATAGATCTAGATCCTAAAGTGAATAAACAAAAAAGAAATCTCATTCATTCATTAATTAAATCATACATATACATTCATTATGGGCAATTGTTTACGTACGGAGAAACCAGATATTGATAAAACTCACGTTGATCAACGTAATCCACTTGACGATGGTACTGCTTCTGGGGTTAATGGCATGCAACAGATAACATTACCAATTGGTCAACCGCAAGAACAATTACGTCCAGTACCGCAAATTCCTGAAAGTGAAACATCAAATTCCAATGCTAAAATATTTGTTGCTTTATATGATTACGATGCACGCACCGATGAAGATTTAAGTTTTCGTAAAGGAGAACATCTTGAAATATTAAATGATACACAGGTAATATCTTTCATCCAAAGAGATTTTTCTTTTGCATCACCTTTATTCCCTCAAAATACTAATATGTTTTCATTCATAATTCAGGCAACTGGTATTTATTTTCATCACTGCTTAATTCAACTTAATTCAGTTCAACTCAATTCAGTTCAGTTTATTATTCTTAAAATAATCACATGAAAAAAAGAAAAAAAGGATTGAATACATTCGAAATCGAGTCAAGCTACCTTTTACTGTGAATTTATGAAAAATTACAATTATAATTCAAGGCTTCTAGTAAATAATGTATAGATCTAGAGGAAAGTCTACACACTTAAGAGACGGCATCACCAGAAGAAATGTACTATCAGATTTTCCGTTCTACTTGTTGAATATTTAGAATACTTTTCAAATATTATTTCTATCATATTTATACTAGTTTTCAAATTAGACGTTTCAATCTTTAAGATATAACAAATAAAAATGGTATAATAGATCGGAGTTGACTTTGCTAAATGTGATTAAAAAATCAATTACATTAATAACAAGTTACGAATCTAGAAAATTGTGATTTTTAAATGACTTGAAATGTTCGCTACATGAGTAAATTCGTATACGAGTAAACAAGTGAATTAATCATAACAAAATTTGGTGCACCCATTTTCTATGTAAAAGTACAATGATATATCAAGTTTTATTCAACTATATTCAAAGTTATCACATTTTTACTATAAAATGGCGTTTTATGGCGAATGGTCTTAAGAATTGTCTGATTCGTCTTTGGGCCCAAACCAAACTACGTATTAAATTTTATGAAAAAAAATCTCAAACATTTTAACGTGTAGCTTGATAATAAATTTACACGAATGTATTTATTTAAATAGAGAACTTGTTAAGTCAAATGATGCACCGAACGATACGTTTTATTTGACATTATCACTATTATTACTAAATGGATTGCAAACATTTAATAAGAAGTATCTAAAGGCCAATAAAATGCGTATATTCTCTAAATTAATTTGAAATTTGAAATCCATTAAATTGCTTTACATATGTCAGTCTGTCTGTCTGCCTATTGTTAACCCTTTTTTTTCCTGATCATAAAGTTTGACGTTTGCATTTTATGTTAGTAAAAATATGAGAAATTCTTGTATGCAAATTGAAGAAGAATATTTCTGTTCTATGCCTTTAAATTAAAAGTTCAAAAAAATTTATAAATCATGGATTATTGATATTTGCCATATTTATTCTAAGCATGATTTTATAATTAAATATTCCAAATGGGAACTATTTCAATCATTTCTATTAAATGAACGTTTAAGCGTCCTTTATATGCTGCTCCTATAAGATTTGGACTTAATCCAATATAATTTTCTTCTTCTTTTTTTTCTTTTGTAATTCATAAAATTTTTTTATTTCGATTTCGTAGAAATAGAAGTAGAATTTTGAAGCCACAGATAACTTATACGAACAGTTTCCATGGGGCCCGTTAATGCAAAGTATTGTTTTCTATTTATGCCATCTTATTGTACACCATATTTAATTTTAATCAAAATATAATAGATTATTTGAACTTCAATAGCTGCTTGTAGTGTCGTTATTCATATTGTCCATGTATTTCTCCAATGTTTATTCCATTTTTTTTCTTCGTTGAAACGTTTTTAGTTAGCATTAATTTTTATTCGCTTCTTGTTATTTTTGTGGTTTTTTTATTCTTAGGGCGATTGGTGGTTGGCGCGCAGCAAAAAGACTCGTCAAGAAGGTTATATACCATCAAATTATGTGGCAAAATTGAAATCGATTGAAGCTGAACCGTAAGTATATAATATATGTAAAAATATTTTAAAATATCATTTTAATCGTGAGCATTTTGATCATTATAGTAATTTATAATGATGGCATTATTTTGAAAATTGTAGCAAAGTTTAGATAAGTGCCTAAAGTTTTTTTGCCTTTAAAGCGGGATAGAAAAGGGAAATTCCTAAATTAATTAGGTTTTGCTTCCCTTTTTTTCCTTTTTAGTATATATCATATGGAAATTTCATTGTAGACAAATTCCTTTAGTTATATTTTGGGTTCTTTATTACTATTCTATTAAAATGTTAAACTAATTTCATTTATTTTATTAAATTTGAATTAATCTTTTACGATATAGTTGTCTCTTATTATTATTATTACAATTATTCTTCTTCTTCTTCTTCTGGTACATTGCGCAACATGGTAATCACAGATATGGCGTTGCATTAAATTTGACAGAAAACTTTATTTGCTACAATATCAAGTACAGCTGTAATGCCCATCATAAGATATAGCGCAATATTTTCTATAGAATAATGGCATCACTTATGGTAGTTGTGTTTGATAAGTATTAGTTTTTACTCAAATGTTGCCATATCAATTGAATGTTTTCCTTTTCCACCGCACTATTATATGCAAAAATGTTTATTTACATAAATGATTAGGCCTTGCCATATATATACTTTTTTTTATGTAGACTGAAAAAATGGAACAACGGAAACCGAGGTTCTTGCATATTCTTTTTTTAATATGATTTTTGTTAAATGTTAAATCATGCCTGGCCTTATATATATCTGCTGATTCTATTGTACTAGTTATTTTTGTGCTTTGTTTCCTTTTTTTTGTTTTTGTTCCATTTTTGTTAGTTAAAATTGTTGAAATTAAATTAGATTGATATGCCAATAGAATACTTAGTTTTTACAATTCATATGACGTTATGTTGGCAAAATTAAACAATTAACATAAAAAAAGAAAAAAACGAAAGAAAAAAAAAACAAAAAAATTTAAATTGCTCAAATAACATCTCCCAAAGAGTTAAAAAACTGCACAATAAGAAATGCACACAAAGCTCGTTCAAAAAAAAAGATATATAAGTAAAGCAATAAAATAATAATAATAACAACAAGAACAACAACAATAATGGCAACAAACGAAAAAGATTCATTATATTATTATTATTATTATTATTATTACATTAACACACATACGCACACAAACACGCCAGCACGGACGCATACAAATATGTATGTATGGATGTATGTATGTGTGTATGTATATGTGTATGTATATATGAACACATGCACATCCAGATCACAAAACAAAACACTAAACAACAACAACGACGACAACACTAACACCAACAACAAAAGGAGAAAAAGAAGAAGCAGAAAGAAATAAAGCACCATCAAACAACAGAAAAACGACAAAAGATCGTTTCAGTTGGCTTTGAAACGCAGTTTAGCTTGGTTGATGAAACGGATTCTAACGGCTAAGTAAAAAAAATGCAAATATCTATAAAGAAGTTAATTTAATAAAACAACAACATAAAAAAATTATAAAACAATAAAAAAAGACACACAAACAATATAAAATGAAAAATGGGGGAAAAAAACAAAAAAAAATTATTTTAAAAATAAGAAAACAAAATAAAAAAAAAACAAAAAACAATAAGTTTTATTAGAAAAAAAAGTTTCGTTGTCCACTTGCGTCGTTTCTCTTTTTTTTTTTGTTTTTGCTACTGTTTTTATTTCTTATTTTTATTTTTGTTGTGTGCCTTTCGTTGCTTTAAAAAGACGCATAAAACAAACAATTAAACATGCAAGCAAGCAAAATAAGACAAGAGAAGAAAAGAAAAGAAAAAGAAGAAGAAGAAAATTTAAATGAAAAGAAGGCACAAGAAAACAAAAGTTTTTCATTTCATTTTTCTCGATCTCGATCTTGAGAGAGAGAACTCTCTCTCTTTTTATTTATATTTTTAATTTTTGTTGTTGTTGTTGTAAATTTGTTTTACAAATTAATTAATATGCATATGAAAAATGTTGCATATTATTGAATAACATTCATTTCTTTCAGGAATTGCCAATTGATATTAATTTTTATTTCTTCTTCTTCTCCATCTTATTTATACGTATATATATATATATTTATATATATATATGTCGTTTTAGTTTTTTAACTTTTATAATAACACAAATAAATAAATAAATAATTAAAAAGTAGAAGCAGAAAGAGAAAAAGAAAAAATAAAAAAGCCCAGAGAAAAAAAATCATAAAGTGAAGTGAAGTGAAATGAAGTCATGTAAATTGTAAATTAAAATGTTTGAATGAAAATTTGTCGCACACACACACATGGATACACATACATGCATACAAACACAACATCGTATCAATATAACGGAAACTTGTTTGTGCCGTTTATGTTTTTTTTGTTTCTTTTTTTAGTTTTTTCTTTCATTTAATTTTTTTTATGAAAATTAAAAGAAAAATTTTGCTTTGATTGTTGTTGTTGTTGTTTTGTTGTTGTTGCTTTGTTCTTGTTATTGTTGTTATTGTTGTTTTGTTTTTGTGTTTACTTTTGTTTGTTTTTTCTTTAAATTTGTACTCTTGATTTATTCATTAAGTGGATTTGTTTAATTTTTACATGTAATTAATTGTTAAATTTCATAATAAAAAAAAAATAATAAAATTTGTATTTGAGTGCCAGATCGATCGAATGAGTTAGTGAGTGAGTGAGTGAACGATGTGAATGAATAAATAAATGTTGAAGTTAAATGATTGAAAAAGAAAAGAAAAAAAATTTTCGTTTCCTTTTTCTTCTTTATCCTCTTTTTTTTTTTGTGTAATGAATTCTAACTAGAACATTAAATGTACAAAATTCCATTCTTCTGGAACGAGAAATTCAAAACGAATGAAGAAAAAAAAAAAACAAATCAAAGCAAAACAAAAGAAAATAAAGACAAAAATCAAATTAAATTGAATAAACAAATAAATAGCAAATAATGACACAGCAACAATGAAACAAATATATTGGGAAAATACGCAAAAATGAAGATGGCATAAAAAATCTTTATAAATGGAAAGGAAGAAAGAAAGCAAAAACAAAAAATAAAAGACAAAAAAAAAGAGCGCACACTAAAGTAAACAAGAAAACAAATGTAACGAAATAAGCAAATACTTAAAAGCAGCGGCAATAAAAGAAGTAACAAACAAACAAACAAACAAATAACAACAAAAAGAAGCAACAACAATAAATAGGGAAAAAATAAAAAGAAAAAGAAAAAAGAAGCAGAAGAAAAGTAAAGTAAATTGAAAACAAAAAGTTACAAAAAAAGGAAAAAAACTGTATCCGGCTCAGGCCGAACTTTAACTCTCTATGGGCTTCTTGCTACATTCACATTTACATATTTACATTTTACATATTTACATATTTACATATTTATATTTATATATTTATTAATTAAAAAAAATTTTTTTTATATGTAAAAAAAATTTCTATTTTTTTAAAATAACTTCTTGAAAGTTACCATACGAAATTATTTTACATAGATTTATTTATACATACAAATGTGGTGGCAGATGGGCAAACATGCAAATTATATAAATTTACATAAAAAATATACAAATAGATAGATATTTCAGTTAAATGATCTCTTTGTTATTATTGCGTATATTTTGTTGGTGCCTTAATTTTTGATTTTCATTTTCATTTTGATTTTCATTTTCATTTTGATTTTTTAATTTTATGTTGTTAGTTTTTAGTTTTTTCGTTTTTCTGTTTTTTCGTTTTTATTTTTATATTTTGAAATTATACAATTATGTAATATTTTGTTATGTTTTAAATGTGTTTTCTTTTTTTGCAACTCTTTTTCTTCTGATCGTTTCTTCACAATTTTTATTTTTATGTCATTTCATTTTTCAATTTATTTTGTATTTTTATATAACAAATCAAAATTAATTTCAAATCTAATCAAATCAGCATTTAAATTATTCATTATCCTTTTTAATATAAAACTATTGAATTTTTCATACCTCCTTTTGGTATCGCTCTCTTCTTATTAATCAATTTTTTTTTCTCTCTTTCTCTCTCTGTCTCTCTCTCTCTCTCTCGCTATCTATACTTCTTTCTCTTTCCTTCTTTTTCTTTCGTTATTTCTTTCTCAATTTCTCTTTATCTCTTTCTTTGTTTATTTTGCTCTCTCTCTCTCTCTCTCTCTCTTTTTCTATTTCTTTCTCCCTGTCTCTTCCAGTCTCTTACAATCTCTCTAACTGTTTCTCTCTTACCTTTGTTAATTATTTTTTTTTATTTTGTATATGATTTTCAATTTTTTTATTTTATATCCGTTTTTCTTTTTTTGTTTTGTAAACCTAGAAAGGACTTTTATTTGTCAGAATGTTTTGCTCTTTTTTCTTGTCAGCGCAATCATTTGATAATATATAGTAATATATCGTCGTTTTTTGAAATATATGGCCGCATCTTTTCTCCTTCTCTCTCTCTCTCTTTCTTCCTCCACCTGCGACGCGCAAAATTTGACAATTTAAATGGTATCTTTTTTGTATGTTGTGTTGTTGTTGTTGCTGCTTTTTTGCTTTTTAAAATTTAATATTTGTGATATTTTGTGTTATGACAAATAAATGCAAAAGAAATCATTGAATTAATTTATAACCGGTTACAACGCTGACAACAAAAACAAAAATTGAAATTTGTCGATTTCAAATTTATTTAATTTTAAATTTGACTTCATTGCGTTTTAAAGTTTATTTCTTTCTTTTTCCTTTAGACATGTTTGCATGCATACATATATGCATCCCCCCCCCCCCCCACCTCTCCACCAACCCTCCGTGCCCCTCGTCAGAACTAACCGCCAAATTATTTTGGAATGGTTTGATGAGCTTTGTATTTTGTCTTGTTGTTTTCTTTAGTGTTTTTTTCTTTTTTTTCTGTTTTTTTTTGTTTTTTTTTTTTTTTTTTTTTTTTTTTTTTTTTTTTTTTTTGATAAACCCTAAATTATTTGTCGCCGCTGTATTGAATTTCATCTGAACTCTTTACGTATTTGTAATAAAAAGTTCTGAATCGCATTTAAAGTCTAAGTGATCTGTTTGAGTTAGAAATTATTTTTTTTTGTAAATGGAATAAAGTGTAAAAAAATAAAACAGAAACTAAATTAGAATTTTCCTCTGAAATTGATTTGTGATGTGTGACAATCATTTAAAAAAAATTAGTTTGCAGAGTTTTTTTTTGTAATTTTAAAAATTTTAACATTATTAATTATTTTGAAAATTATGAAATTTTTATTGATACGCATCATTTAAAGTTTGATAAAGTTTGATATTCACGAACAAAAATATTTGTATGAATCGCCACATTTCATACTTAAAATTCCAACTTAATAAAATTTCCTTCAACTTTTTAAGTATTTTACGATTAGTCCTCATTTAATGACTTTTGCGAAACGTAGAAGTCCAATTTATAAAAACAAACAAAAATTTGACAATTTACTGCATTTTCATATAAAAAGTGTGCATATCAAATTTGGCATAGATCGAACTATTTTTTCGGAGCCCTTTCCATATAACAACTTTCTCGAGAAAAAGATCATTCTATGGACAAGTGAGACAATGTTGAATTTATTTTAAAGAAAATTTGCTCTGTTTTGTATTTTGATAGAAGAAATATATATACCAAATTTGATGTAGATTTGAGAATTTTTTGAACGCCTCTCCCATATAAAAAATCTTTCAAATTTTATTTAAATAATCGAAAAATTTCAGGTTATATTTTAAAAATAAAAAATATATGCATTAATAGTCAGATTCAGATAAATACAAGAAAAGGCAAACAAATTTGAAAATGTTTTAAGAAAATTAATTTAATAATTTTGAAATGATGAAGATTGAATGAACGTCAAACCCCTTAAAAAAACTGAATGCCCAATAAAATTTCAGAGATGCTATATTATATTTCCTGTATTACATTGACACGTTGAATAAACAAAAACAAAAGAAAAAAGAAAATAAAAGAAAAAATAATGAAACATTGCAACATACTTTTGAGATTGATTGATGTTTTACATTGTTATTTTTTATTACTATTATTATTATTATTATTATTATTATTATTATTATTATTATTATTATTATTATTGTTCGTGTTAGTAGTGTTGTTATATTTCTAGTGTTATTACATTTATTGAACCCGAAAAAGTTTCTTGAGTGTGTGCTGGAAAATGAGCAAAATTTTATTGTAAATTTTCTATTTGTTTATGCGTTATAGAATATTTAAATATATTTAAATATATATTTATATATATTTGCGTGTTTAATATTAATAATAACAACAACAATAACATCAATATAAAGCTAATCTTAGATAACATTCATTTTACATTATTTAGCATTTGTTAGCAATTTGTTAGCAATTCTCTAAATTCATTCTAATAAAATTGATAAAATTCTACAGATATTTATACACATAAAGCAGTGTAATTTAATGTATGTCAGATGTCCAGATAACTTCGAATTGGAATTTATATCTTCCTTCATTCTTTCATTGTTTTTTAACAGAATTTTATTAATTTGATGTAACTCTGAGACATAACTTAAACTTCTTCGTTAAACTCATAACATTCCAAAATTGTACGTATTTTTTTTTTTCAATTTTTCTTTTTTTTTTTTTTTAGAACAAATTAATTTTGTAAATTATGGAAAGAAAGTGCAAGACCCACAGTAATATTAAATATATTAATTCATATCATTTTTATTCATTTGAATAAAATTTCTTTGCAATATCATCTATTAAGTAAGAAGATTTTTCAATAAATCTTATAATCGTTCGATTCAGATCTTCAAATATACAGCATTACCAGACAATTAATGTGTTGAAAAAGTCAAATAAATAAAATGCACATCAACGAAATGAAAAATTGCAATTTTTCGAAGATTTGAATAGAATTCGAAAAGTTCTTTATATGGGAGAGGATTCAAAATTTGGTTCAATGTGGACAACATATTTCTACTGTTAAAATACAAAACAGAGCAAATTTTCTTTAAAATAAATTCAACATTGTCTCACTTGTCCATAGAATGATCTTTTTCTCGAGAAAGTTGTTATATGGAAAGGGCTCCGAAAAAATAGTTCGATCTATGCCAAATTTGATATGCATACTTTTTATATGAAAATGCAGTAACTTGTCAAATTTTTGTTAAAATATATTTAAAACTATGACTTGTTTTTATAAATTGAACTTCTACGTTTCGAAAAAGTCACTAAATGGAGACTAATCGTAAAAGTAGTTCGATTTTAAATATTTTCAATAGAATTTGTTACTGGGCCAAACCCTAATCTATGTAACAAATTTACATTAAAATATCTCATAAATTGCGACTTGTAGCTTGATAACAAATTTACATGGACAGGCAAATGGTCAAGCATACTCCAAACGATTTAAAAAGTGATTTCTGACTCAATTGGTATAATAAAATGTAAATCTATTTCAATACTTTCTGCTTGTTACAAACATCATCACAAACTTATAATACCTATAAATGCCATAAATGGTGTAGAATTCAATAGACTTGTGTAAAGTCGTAAATGGATGGAACTAAGATGCAATTTTAGTGCAATTTTAAGTTCAATTAACTACTTGTTAAGTCTAAATTCTACGAAAATTCGTTTTAATAAAATCCTTTGGTGAAATTTTGGTAATTGAAACACAAATGATTTCATTTAAATGCAAAATCATAGAAATGTCGAAAATTTGAATTGAGTTGAATTTTTTCTATACATTTTAATTATAAAATGTCAAGCAGATTTGACCAAACAAATTATTAAAAAAATTCACTTTTTTCTTTTTTTTTTTTTTTGGTTTTTTTTTCTTCTTCACATTTTCACGTTTCTTTTTATAATGAGTAAGGATTTTTAAAATTCCATTAAATGGTAGACAATTTTCGAATAAGTACAATAATTTTATATATATTTAATGGATAATGCATTCTCCATGTCACTTATGGTACTTAAACGCATTTCAATGCAATAAATTTGCCTTCAATCACTAAAACGACAACAACGGCAAAAAGAAAAAAAAGAACAACAGAAAATCGTAATAAGAAATTAAAAGCATAAGAACAAAAGTATTTTGTCATACGGCATTGTCCTTTGACCAGCCATAGAATTTGAGTTATATTTGCAAGAAAGATTGATAGAAAGAAGAAGAAAATGATGAATTTAGAAACAGGGGAAATTCGAGAACCGCTAAATGAAAGTAACATTTAAAGACTTTAAATAACAAAAGAAGAAACTTTACGGTAGTTTGGAAGCAATTTAAATTTTATAATTATGCTAATCATTGTTGTGTTGTTGTTGTTGTTGTTGTTGTTGCTGCTGCTGCCATTTGTTTTTTTAAATCTTCTCTCTATTACTTGCTCATTTTCATGGAAGGTTAGACCAAGGACAGAAGTACATGCACGTATTTGTAACAGAAACAACAGCAGCAACAAGAGCAAAAACAGCAACAGCAACAAGAGCAGCAGCAGCAGCAGCAGCAGCAGCAGCAGCAAAACAAATAAATTAACGAAAACTAAAAAAGAAAAAAACCAAAAAAAGATCAAGACAACAGAAAACAGAAAATTTATGTTATATCGAGTTTAAGGCAAATTTGCGAGATCCACGTTTGCGATGCGTTATCAATTTCAGTTGATATTACAATTGATTCACATGATATGTTGAAGACTTTTATAAAATGGGCGTGTCTCTATGCATGTATGTATGGGTGTAGAACTTTATGGCCAGCTTATGGCAAAAGTAATAAATATATCAATTTGAAAACAATTTTTTTTTTGTTTTCTAAATACTAAGCATTAAAAATGGCAAATAGCTATTTGTAGTCGTTAATGATTAACTTTCACGCAATTTACATATTGAATATGCAAACATACGTATATGTATATACATAGTATGAGAGACAGAGAAAGAGATAGAGAGAAAGAGATAGATAGAGAGAGAGAGAGAGAGAGAGAGAGAGAGAGAGACTAAGACTGAGAAAGCAAGGGATCTAAAGAGGAAGATAAGTAGAATAGAACGATTGCACGAGATGGCCTGGATAAATGTGAATAAATAAATAAATGGAAATAAAATTTTAGAAGATTTAAACTTATATTTATTCTATATTTCTGCATATACATATACATTTAATATAAAATAACACATTGGTCAATAAGTCTTCTCAATGTAATGTAATCTAATGTTTATGAAAATATAATTTCGAAATGTAAACAAAATCTTGTAGCGTACATATTTTTGCAACACGAAAAGTGACAACTCTGAAATTTGGATGCCGAAAATGGCCGAATAGGAAAATTAAAAACAAAAAAAATTGTTGGGCAAAAAGTTTGTATAATGAACTGACAATTTTCCATGAAATTGAATGCGAGAAAATTTTTATGATAAATTGTTTTTAACGTGTCGGATATTTATTCATTTGGTACAATTAGATTTTGTATTAATTTCAATGAAGGTTTAAGGATGTTGAAATTTAGAAGATTGTTATTTTGCAAAGGGCAATGACATGAAAATCTAGACGACTTTAATTTTATTCACTTTTAATAATCGCTAAAATCTGAACATAAAATGTTAAGAAGATTTTATTATGGAAATTGAACCTTTGACAAAGAATATAACTGATTGAGAAGCATTGATGCAGATCTTGTTGCAGTTTTGCCTTTGATTTTTTTTAATGAAATGCTTTGTATTCTGAAGTGAATTGATTGTTATTTTCGAACAGATGGATATCTCTGAAAATGCAACTCTCAACCCCTTCCATTTATGAATCAGTTAGAGTTTGTATGAGTCATATTTATTTAATTTGGTTCTGGCCATTCGTTTGCATCAACTTATCCCCCCTCTTAACTCACTATTTTTAAAAGATGTTTTACGTTTTTAATCAAACGGCATTGGTTTAGATAGATCTTAATAGGTTCAGAAAGATCCATGTAGATCAAGATGGTTCCAAACAGGTCTAGATAAGTCCTGATGATTGCTAAAATTCTAAACATGTGACGTGGCATGTCTGAATAGATTTTCTCGATTAGTTTTTACTATTCCTTTAGTCTTATCTTTTTTAGATTTTTTGAATTTTGGACTATGGCATAGTAATAATAAAAATAATAATAATAATATAATAATAATAATAATAATAATTAATAATAATAATAATAATAATAATAAGGATAATAATCTAATGATCAAATTGATACTGACGAAATTTAAGTAGATATATAAAAATAAGTGAAGAACAAATTGCTTATTAGTATTTTGTTCAATGATTTAAATCAATCGGTTCAACTATTAACCAATAAAATTCGTTTATCATGATGATAATGGTGATGATAAATGAACTAAACTGAACATAATTGAACTCAACTCAACCCAACTCGTCAACTTCTGTCAACTCTATCTGAACTCAACTCAATACATCTTCTTCTGTCTACTCTATCGGAATTCAACTGAACTTATTTCAAGTATGCCTGAATTCGACTCAACTTAGCTCAACTCAACTCAACTTCTGTCTGAATTCAATTAAAGTCTGCTTGAACTCGACTCAACCCAACCTAGTCAACTCAACCTAACTCAAGTCAACTTCTATCACCTCTGTCCGAACTCAACTGAAGTCAATTCAAATATGCCTGGGCTCGACTCAAGTCAATTTCTGTCAACTCTATCTGAACTCAACTCAATACATCTTCTTCTGTCTACTCCATCGGAATTCAACGGAACTTTTTTCAAGTATGCCTGAAGTCGACTCAACTGGACTCAACTCAACTCAACTCAACTTCTGTCTGAATTCAACTTTTAAGCCTGCCTGAACTCGACTCAACCCAACGTAAGTCAACACAACTTAAGTCAACTTCTAGTACCACTGTCTGAACTCAATTGAAGTCAATTCAAGTATGCCTGAAGTCGACTCAACTGGATTCAAAACTCAACTCAAGTCTATTTCTTCTCCTCCAGTCAACCCAACCTAAGTTAACACAAATTAACTCAAGTCAACTTTTGTCACCTCTGCCTGAACTCAACTGAAGCCAATTCAAGTATGCCTGAACTCGACTGAACTCAAATCAATTTCTGTCAACTCTGTCTGAACTCAACTGAATTGCATAAACTTAAAATGCACCAAGTTGATCCTTTTTTTAAAGGCAAGGAAATATAAGTTTATGATTTGATATTGTTGGATTTGATAAATTGATGCCAACTTGTTTGTGTGTTTGTTTGCTTGTTTTTCTTTTTTCATATTTATATATTTTTATGTGCATTTTCGTGAAATGTGAATAAGCTATAAATAGTTTTATATATAAATGTATATATGTAATGTTAATAACTATCATTAACGCACAGAAGTTTTGTACAACGTAATCATTTGTTGTTGAATGATAGAGCTGTAGAGTCCAGTATTGTGCAGTTGGTTTTATTTCATTTTTTATTATCTTTTCTTTTTCTTTTTGTCTTGATTGTTTTGCTTTTTTTCCTTTTCTTTTTTTGTTGTTTTTTTTTTGTGAACATATGCCAAGAGTCGTCATATTTGATTATAGTTGAGTAGTAATAGTTAAAGTAGTAAATATGGTTATACTGCCTGCCTATTCATTCAATGATGAAAGCAGTTTACTTAGTTAGTCGGGATCTTGCCAACACAAAATGTGTCCATGAAGAAATCTTTGTTGAGTAGAAATTTTCACAAGCGTTAAATGCAAATTTCTGAATGGGCGCCTATCGTTGAAAGAGCGTGGCACAGCCAAAAAACAGAAAGAGAGAGAGAGAGAGAACTTTGTCAATTTCGAGAAAAATTAACTCAGTCAAAATGAATTCTATGATATTGGATGAATAATGCGATCACTAGTTCTAGGGCCACTTTGTTAGTATTAAAGTAGGCTTCTTGGTTGTGGTAGTGATACTCATATTGCTAGCACTTTCCATTCAATCATATTTATATGGATTATTCAGAGGATGATCGAGGCCTAGGCGATTTTGAAAAGGCTTCTTTGAATTCCAAATACTACGTTCTACATATAAGTTGTAATATAGACTTTAGATCCATGGCTAGTAGTGTTTATTGATAAGCAGAACAGGCCTACATATCAATCCCACCGAGACATTGCAAATTTGGAGAGAGGCGGCAGAAATCGCCAAAAGCTTGTCAAATTTGTTTGTTTTTTTTTTCTAGAGATCACAACGTAAATTTTGCAACAGATCTATCTCCCTACACGGTTTATGTTTATGTGAAATTTATATAAATTCATATCGAAACATACGCAGCTGCACAAGTTAAACAAAAATGGATGAATGGGTATTCAAGATTTGCCTTTAACCAGATGTAACATTCTTACTTGTTTAGTTTTTTTTTTGTCTTTTCTATCATTTTTTTACATGATGTTGTTTTTTTTTTCTTTTGCACATACATACACACACACGCACACACTCACATATATATTTATATATATATATATATTTATAAACATACTACATTTATATTAAAAGCAATGAAAGAAATTTTACTTTTGTAAAATTTTTCTTGTAATAATCATACGTTTCTTGTGCCAAAACAAAACAAACAAACTAAAAAAAAAAAAAAGAAAAAAAAAGAAGAAGATGAAAAACTCTTCCTCTCACAATAATTTCTCTAGAGATATTTTTTTAAGAGAGACTGTAATTGACTGACTAAATGGCCAAATGGCTGCTTGCTTGCTTTGCCGCACACCTTCAGGTTAACATCATCTATATATATGCCTATGTGTGTGTATGTATGTGTATGTATGTGTGTATGTATGTATGCTGCACTTTTACATGTAACGAGACAGATGGGACCAATCATTGTTTAGTGTATTTTCTTGGGTGAATGTGAAATATTCA
The DNA here is from genome assembly GCA_023089585.1 of Melophagus ovinus. NCBI lineage: Eukaryota > Metazoa > Arthropoda > Insecta > Diptera > Hippoboscidae > Melophagus > Melophagus ovinus. The sequence goes on from JAKKIB010000176.1 coordinate 846,298, forward strand.
AACTTATTTACAACAAACTTATATCCCATACAACATTCTCTCTCTCTTTCTCTCTCTCTCTCTCTCTCTCTCATATATATATATATATATATATATATATATATATATATATATATACACACACACACACACACACACACACACTCATTCACTCACTTGCACTTTAATAAAATTCCTATAAAATTGAAAACATAAAAAAATATACACACAAATTATAGATAAACAAACAAACAAACAAACAAACAAACAAACAAACAAAACGAAAAAGGAGAAAAGAAAACACAAAACAAATAACAAATAAGTAAGAAAATTATATTTGGCTGGGATCAAATCTTAGATATCTACCACCAATACACCATGATATTAAGATTCAGAATTTAATTCAGAAATTAATTGAAAAGCGTAAACATTATAAAATTAAAATTTGGTTTTGTATAACTTCGTACAGGCGGCGAATTATACGAATCGAATCATTTTTGGATAGACATTGTAAAATTGGAAACTTTTATCTTTTGCAGTTTGTAGATGATGAGTAAAGAACTAACAAATTTTGCTTAAATAAATGAGATGTTCTCAGTTTATGTTACACTGTAGGTGTATTATTTGAAACATTTTCAATTTCAACCTGCATGCAAGAATTTTCCATGATTCTGACAAATTTGAGTTCAATATCATAAATTTTACGACGAGGAGAATGCTTACAATAGATAAGCGGACAGTTCAGTATGTGGTTTACATGAATACCTGCCGTGAAGGCTTAATTGCATGGTACACAAACGTACATAATGAGCGCTAGCGTTGGTAGTCATGTCACACATGGTGCATGCTACCGTCACGACTAGCTTCCAATTTAAAGCCTGTATTGCACCTTATATACATGGCTTAATCTTTGGTATCTAGATTCGGAGCCTTCCTATTACTTCCAGGCTTAGCTTAAAATAGCCCAATAAGCCTACCCAGGTACCCATTTTATTCGACAAGCATTTACATATTTGAACGAGTAACGAACGCGATATGGGCATCACGGTCCCCACGAAGCCAATCTCTATATCACTATAATGACTTTTACCAAAATTAATGATCCCGTGGTACCAAATTAAATCTTTGGATCTGATCTCGTGGCTCATGATGCCCCCACATGGCCGGCATTACCAACGACCATCTCATGAGCCACTCACAGTTGTGTAAGTGCTTCTCGGGCCAAGTTGCCTCATAGACAAGCAGACAGACGGACAGACATGTATAAATCGATTCAGAATTTGATCAAGAATATATATATTTTATAGACTCTGCGACACTTTCTTCTAGGCTTTGCAAGCATAATGACAAAGTGAATATATCCTCAACGTCTAGGTGCTGGGTATAATAAAAAAGAAAATGAGAAGAAGAAGATGAAGATAAAGAAGAAGAAGAAGAAGAAAAAGAAAAAAGCTTGTAGTAAAAAGTGATAATCTCGCTTGTTTGTTATATGCGTATGCGCCTTAATCGATAATCAAATACACACACACACACATATATATATATATGTGTGTGTGTGTATGATATGACTTCTATATGATATATATTTATATGTATATGCTTTATAATAAAATCAACTGGATGTTGTTGATGGTAACGTTTGATGTTGTGATGTTGATGAATCTAAAAATAACTTGTAAATGAAAACAAATAACAATTTATTAATATTACATAGAAACATCATAGACGTATATAGAAACCTGTTGCTGTATATTTATATACTCATTTTAATAAATATATGAAAAAAAACAAAAAAAAAAGCATTTATGCAAAATTGTATTTGATGTATTTTACACTTATGTTACAGTGACATAAAGACGAAATGGATAGTTGGACGGACAGATAGATAGATGGATAGATGAAATCATGTTAAGAAAGTTAAAAAATTAAATTCACCCTGAGGCGGCTACATAGAAATTCAATAATAAATGTACTAATAATAATCATCATCATAATCATTATTATCATTATCATTATTATTATCATTATCATTATCATTATCATCATTATAATTGTTATTTATTATCCAATCATGTAGAAATGTTTGGATGATTATATGAACATTTAATAAGGATATTTTATAGATTCCTTATAAAGATTATAGAAACTCGGAATTGATATAAATCTAATCATTTCTATGAGTTTTTTCCTTTCTTTTTATCTCTTTTTTTTGTACCTATTACTCAGAGTTTGGGAGATTTTATAAATATATATACTCTTGATCAGCATCAAATTCTAAGTCGTTTTACAAATGTATGTCCGTCTGTCTGTCCATTTGTCTATATGTTTTTAACATTCTATGGGTCGCCAAGCAAGATATATGGAGATCAAATTTAACAGAAACAGTGGAAATTCTTGCATATGGGTTGGTACTGGAAATGGGCAAAATGTGTCAATGGACACGCCCACAGAGCAACATAAAATGAGGACACCTCAGTTTTTTAAACAAAATTTGCTGATGGTTGTGCATTCAATGCAAACTTCAAAAGATAGATAATTGAAATTTTGTACAAGTATGTAAATCGGCCACGCCTACACGAAATTATGCAATATTGCATTTTCTCATTTTTTATGTTTATGTTTTCAATTTACTCCCAAAAAATTCTCCCAATTTTAGGAAGAAGGTCTTGAACCATAATATCATAATGTATGGGTGGTGGGTATCTAAGATTTGGCCTCAGCCAAATATAATTTTCTTACCTGTTTTTAGTCTTTTTTTTGTGTTTTTTTTTTTTGTTTTTTTATTGATCGCAATAAAATTGAGAAATTATTATCAACTTAATCATTGAGATTATTAAGAAATCAATTTCTGAAATTTTTTCTGAAGTTTTCAGTGATCCTTTTACACTATATTTCAAAAAAAAAAAAATAAAGAAAAAAAATATTAAAAGAATGTAAGGGAAAGTGCAAGAAGAAAATTCAACACTATAAAATGCAAAATTTTAATTTCTCAAATTGCCCAGTTGGCGAAATAAGCAAAACTCATTTATTGGATAAGCTAATTTTTATGATTATTCTTTATATATAAAAAAAAAAAAATAATATGAAAAAAGAAAAAAAAATTGAAATACTTGAAAATTTCTGAATAATTCATTGATAAAATTTTTTTATTTTAATTAATCGTTCATTCATATTGATGCATTCGCCATATAATTCCTATAATCTCAATTAATGTAAAGTAAGTGTAGCGTAAGCTATTTACTGTGAAAAACTCTAAATGATCCACATCGATTACAATGATTTCTCATTCCGAGTTTAGTGTTAAACGTATAAAAAAAAAGTCTATGAGGAGGTCTATGACCTCCGCTTGGCATGGTCAAATATTATTCAATCGAAAATTTCATGCAACAATTTTATAGCAAAAAGTTTAAAAATTGATTTTGGACAGATATGAAGAGAGAAAACTTTTCTATCATGGAATTAATAATAATACAAAAAAAAAAAAAATTAAAACCTAAATAAATAAATAAATTTTTAATAAGTTTTTTGAAAAATTTTAATGAGATTTTTATGAAATTTAATCAATTTTAATGAAATTTAGTCAATTTTCTTGGGTAAGATGAAATTTGCAAAAATTTATATAAAAAAGTCGAATTAAAAGATTTAATGTGTTATTATTGGATTATATTAAAAAGTGTCCGTGTATATTTTCAATACTAGAATTTATTTCAAACAATAATTTCATTGTTTCACATAAATTCTAAAGGAAATTAATTTGAGTTGAAATATTTCTCAAAGGAATTCATAAAAATTTGTAAGTGAATTTTCTTTAATGAGAACTTTTTCAATTAATTAATTCAAACTATTTCAAATGTATCATTCATTTTGCAAATCATACATAATCAACATAATAAAATTGTCCGTCCATAAAATTTAATCTTTCATTTAATATAAATGAAATTAATGATGCCATGATTTATGAATATCAATCTCAATAAAAGTGTTATGAGACAATTTGTATTTATAATGTTCAGTGTTCAAATGTTTGTAATATTTTTGATTTTTGGATATTGCTTTTCTTTTGTTCTTTCGTTTGTTTGGTGCTATTTCATGTGACATTTTACAATCTCTACATTCATTCATTCCATGATCATCATTCGATAATTTCCTACCAATTTGAACTAAATATGCTAATATTGTCTTAAGTTATATATATGTATGAGTGTGTATGTGTGTGTATGTGTGTGTATATGTGTATGCATGTATGTGTATGTAAGCAAGTGCTTTTATAATGCGTGGCATACATTGAACTTGGCAATACTTTTAAGCATCTTACGCAAGAATACTTTCTCAAATGCTTATGGATTACAAAAAAAAAAAAAAACCAAAAAAAAAAAAAACAACCAAAAAAAAAAAGAAAAACAAATACCTACTGCTTTTCACAGATATTTTTCTATATTTGTATATATATTTATGTATATGTATAAACTTATGTAGACAACGGGTTTTGTTACAACGTGAGAACCCTTGATAAGTGGTTTAAAACAGGTCGTCTACACAAACAAAGAAAGAAAACCAGCCGCAACAACAATTTTATCACATATAAAATTAAAATTAAAAATAAAAATAAAAATAAAAATAAAAATTTACAAAGATAGATATAATGCGAAAGTATTTCAAATATATACATCGCCTGTGAAATCGCCTGAATATATTTGCTTCGCTCATTTGTAATTGTATAGAGAATTCAGAATGTTGTTATAATTTGTCCACATTAATATGAATTTGCAAGCAAATGGTTATGGGTGAATAATTTGTTTACGCTACATCACAATACTTGAATTAAAAACTTTCTCTTTATGGCCAATTTGAATTTTTAAATTTTTCAAACAAACTTATTAACTATTCTTAAATTGATTTTGGATTAAACGAGGCAGAAGTTTACATTGTTTATAAATTGTAATAATTTGTGGCCCATTTTTTATTTTGATTTGAGTGTAATTCTTAACGATAATGGACTAAATCGGTTCATATTAGTTAATTCTATCTCCATGCTATAGAAAAATTAGAAATCAAAAAAAACAAAAAACTGAATTTCAATTCTTGTAAAAAGGAAAAAAAAGGCATGATATTTTGAAAATTCTTGATATCAGTTTTAGATTAATTAGTTAAAAATTTTGATAGGCCTAAGGCAATTTGTTGAAGCAATTTTTCTCATAGGCCCATTTTTTACGAAAGCATAAACTCAACATTTGTCATTTAATTCAAAATATTAAGCGGATAAGTGGATTATTGAAAGCATTTTTCGAATACTTCAGCAAAATTTTAACTTCTGTAAAAATCTGTACAAGAAAAACCATTAAAAATAAAAATAAATAATGAAGAAAAAGCGCATCGATTGTAATGAGATTTTTTTGGCTTAGTTTCATATAAATTATTGTTGTTTTTATATGAAATTAAAATTGCCTTGTTTGCGATGGTAGAGGAATTGTGTTAATAAATATCTACACAATAGATGAAATATTCCATATTCTGACAAAAGGAAAATATAAATTATTCTCCAATGAATGAGTTTTTACAAGAAGGCAACATTTTACGATTACAGGTTTACATATCACATACCAGAACGAATTGTTATATCCCCTATCCAGAAATTTGGTGTATATTAATTTTGTCATCTTGTTTGTAAAGCCTAAATGGCAGCGGCGAAAACCCTTCACATAAATAAAGTATATATATGCTTGATGAGCATCAAATTTTGAAACGATTTACACATATCTGTCTGTCTGTCCGGGTGTCCATGTGTGGTAAACAATCTATTGATTGCAAACAACAGAGAGATATCGATTTTACATTTAGCAAAAACCTTGGAATTTCATGTACATTGGTTGGTATTGAAATGGAACAAATAGGTCGCAAGACGCCCCCACAGGGGTCTAACTTAAATAGGGGACACTTTTGTTTTTTTTTTTTTATATAAAAATTTATAGTTCTTGAAAGTTAAAATTTTGTATAAAAGTCGTGTAAATCGGCCATGCCTATCAAATAGTGTCTAGATGATGGGTATTCAAAATTTCGCCCCAACAAAATATAATTTTCTTACTTATCTTGTTTTCCTTTTGTTCTCTCTGTGTTTTCTTTTTTTTTTTTTTGGTTTAAAAAGGAACCAAGTTCACAATTCTTAAATGAAAACGTATAAATTACTTCTATAATTCTCTCACTTGTACAATGAATTAATTCATGGGTATTCATGAGCACCAAACATATGATTCGTTTTCTGTTTTCATATCTACCGCATTTATTACAATAAATTTTCAGCTTCATTTGCAATGTACGTAACATTTAATTGATTGAATTTTCACTTTGGTCGAGCGTTGCAATTTATTTTGAGGCTTCTACTTTATTTCACTTCATTTAATTTCAGTTTATTTCACATATAAAATGCGAGACCCATTTATAAAGTTCATGACATTTTTAATAAAAACAAAATAAAAAAGAAAAATATTAAATTTAAATTAACGAAGACTATTATTTTAGATGATTGCAAATCTTTTACCGTTAGCTCATAAGTTCACTCATAAATTTAAGACGATATTTGTTATATCATAATTTATGAAAACCACTTGGATAAAGTTTCGTTATTATATCGCTATGACCAAATCATGCGTGATACAAAATAAAATAAGATAAACTAAGTTCAATGATTTGTTTTTTTTTAATGGATTATTGTCTGTCCATGTAAATTGGGGTCAACCAGTCTCGAGAAGCACCTGCTCAACTGGGAGTGGCTCATGAGATGGTAGTTGGTGTTGCCGGCCATCAGAGGGCATCATGAGTCACGAGATTAGGTCCAAAGATTTAATTTGGTACCACGGGATCACCAGTTTTAATATGCCCATTGTAGTGATATTGAGGTAGGCTTCGTGGGGACTGTGGTGCTTACATCGCGGGCGTTGCTCGTTCAAACATATACATGCTTGTCGTGCAAGAATCGGATTTCCCGAATAAAATAACTAGCCATGTAGGCTTATTGGGCTAATTTAAGCTAAGCCAAGGAGTAATGGGAAGTCTGCGAATCTAAATACCAAAGATTAAGCCATGTATATAAAGTGCAATACAGGCTTTAAATTGGAAGCTAGTCGTGACGGTAGCATGCACCATGTGTGACATGACTACCAACGCTAGCGCTCATTTGTACGTTTGTGTACCATGCATTTGAGTCTCCATGGCCAGTATGCATGTAAAACACTCACTGCACTGTCCATGTAAATTTTGTGGCAATTTTTGAAAAATTGATTGAAAATAATAATAAACGTATCATTTCTGCGATCAGTCGCCGTATTTTTCTGAACAGAAAACTTTATTTATATGGGGAAAAAGTTAAATAATTAAAAAAATTGGATAGTTTTACTGTACACCACTTGTGGTACAGGGTATTATAAATTTGTGCAGATGTTTGCAACATCAAAGAGGAATTGAGATAGAATCACCTTTTATTATACAGATCGACTCATAATCACTTTTTAATTCGATTTAACCCTGCCTGCTCGTCTGTCTGCCTGTTCCTTTGATGCCTGTCCATCTAAATTTGTTAACAAGCTACAGGAAGTCGCAATGACTCCCTGATTCAATTTAATCCTGCGTGTCTGTCCATCTGCCCATGTAAATTTCTAATAAAGATGCTGGTCGCAATACTGGAGTATTTTAGGGAAATTTATTACATTGGTGTGTCTTGGCCCAGAAACGAACCCTATAGAAATGGTTAAATTTGTAACATTTTGAGGACCACGCCCCATACAATGCTTTTGTTAAAAATAAGTCGTTACATGGAAAAGAATTACAATTTTAGAAATACTCCAGCACAAATTTGCGCTTTATTTGCATTTAAAAAATTTTAAGTACTAAATTTGGTCCATTTTTTCGACTACTTCCCATGTAACGGCTTTTTTTTGGAAAAAAGTCACTATATGGCCTCAAGTTTGAATATTGAATAAATATTTTTTTTTGGCAAAAATTGGCAGTTCTCTAAACCAAATTTGGTTCAGATCGATTCATTTTTTATATCTCCTCTCATATAATGAACTTTTGAAAGCAAAATGGTGTAAGGTATTTAAGAGTCGTCTACAACTAACTATAAAGTTCTTACTTGTTTCTCCTGAAAATTGGCACAATTACACAATTACATTTTGATATACTGGATTCTGGATTTGTATACCAAATTTAAATCAGATCAGTGCATTTTTGGAATCCCTTCTCATACAACAAACTTTTCATATGATTTAAAAAAAAAAATTACAATTTTTCTGTTTTTTTTTTCATTTTTCTTATTTAAATGACTTGTAATCCGGTTTTGTTTAACTTTTTAATGGCCGGCTATTCCGTTCTTAATAGTTTTAATATTAAAGTTTAGTTTTAAAGTTAGTTTTCATTTAAAGTGTTTTACAAAATTAAAATTGTTAAATTAGGCTAATTCATAAAATTAAAAATATTTTAGAATTGATTCCTGAAATATGTGACAAAATGTGATGTTGTGTTGTGTGTATGTGATAAATTGTATTAACTTAAATGGAAAATTATAAAATAATAAAATAATAGAATAAATACAATAAAGTAGAATTAATCAACTAAACTTCATACAATTAAAACTCAATCCAACTAAATTAAAAGTGACAAAAAAAAATGTCGAATAATCTACAAATAAATGCACGTGAATTTATATTACGCGATGTTCTTATTTATACAGAATAAATCGAGAGTTAAAACACTTGAGTTAGAAAAAACAAATACAACAAAAAAAGAAGAAGAAAAAAGAAACAGAATATAAAAGAATAGCTCAAAGTAAAATATACGCGAAAGTAAAAGACAAAGGGGTAAAACAAAAACAATAAAAGAAAAAAAATTTTACAAAAATTTAAAAAAAATTAAAAAAAATTAAGAAAAAATTTAAAAAATATTAAAAAAAATTTGTAAAAAATTTATAAAATTTAAAAAAACTTTAAAAAATTTAGACAAATTAAAAACATTAAAAATAAAGTATAACTAAGGGCAAGAAACGACTACAGCAATCATCGACGTTGAAAGCGAAGACGAGGAAGACGCAGAAGACGCAGAAGACGCAGAAGAAGAAGAAGAAGAAGCCAAAATGGCAGCAATGCCGGTTGTTTGGTGTAGAGATCCGAATGCTGTAAATCAAAAGCCAATGGCATTTGCTTTGCGCGGCATTCAATTACATGGCAATGTTACAGAGAAGCAAGTTAATGCTCTACGTGAATTGGTTAGTGCTGCAGCAGAAGGGCGCCTTATATTACCATCTGATGGTACATTCACGTTACAAGGTAGCGGTATTCATATTGGTAGTTCCATCATTCAAACATCAATTATTGATGAAGTTGAAGATAATAATGATAATAATGGCGCTATTGATAATGATAACAATAATGATACAATTAATAATAACAATAGTTATAAGAATAATAATCAGCAACATCATCATCATTATCATTATCATCATCATCAGGATAATTCTTTATCAATATCAACAAAATTTCAATGCACCGCAAGAGAAATTTATCCAAATGATATGACTTTATTTAATCGTTCATTAATAGAATGGAATTATTCAATGTATACCAATGAAATTAATGGCATTTTATATGAATGCATTTGTTGTGTGCGATGTTTTAATGAAACATCTAAACGATCTCATTGTCCTTATCATCAATCGAAGACCAAAAAAATGATCAAAGTTCTTAATTTTATCATACAATCACGTATTGTATTACATTTTGGATGTAACAAATCAAAATTACTTTATCCAAGCAATAAAATTTATAAGCAACGATATCAATGTAAATTTGATAAATGTGTAAAGATACGAGATGCTACATATAAAATTTATATGATTTATCTACGTGGAACAATATTGGCCAAACGAAAAATGCAACGATATCGTAATTATCAACGAAATGCCATAACAACCGATATAATTAAATCATCGAAATTTTTATGGCCATTGACAGGACGGCCATTGCAACAAGAATTAACAATATTAAATGACAAGCCTCCAGAAATACCAGCCAAAAGTAGCCAGGATCATCATAATCATCATAATCAGCAACATCAAAATCAACGGCATAATCTACATCAGAATCTACATCAGAATCAGAATCAACAACAACAACATGTTAAACAGCAAGTAAGGCAACGTAAAATTGGTGCCGTATATTCAGCTGATGTCATACAAACTCAATTAAAACATTTAGCATATGCAAAAAATTCAAGTCAATTGAACTGTGATAATTTTATAACCGCATACAAAGATACTGTGACACAAAATCAACCGCCAACTATTCGTACAATTTGTGATAATACTAATTTGCCTAATAAAATGAATTTTGATGCGTTAATATCGCATCCAAGAAATGATGAATGCACCGAATTGATTAGTGATGCAAATTTAAATGTATGCATACCAGTTGAGGTTAGCTGTAATTCTAGCAGAAAGACAAGTTTCGATTCGACATGTACAATAAGTTCCATGGATTCGGGTTTCATTGAAATGCAAAATAAAAAAGAAAATCATTCAACATTAACTTTAGCGGCATCAGATTGTAATGATACAATTTGTATTGGACAAATTGATTATAAAGAATGTTTAATAACGCAATCGCGTAATCGTCGTAAATCTTATGAAGAATTTAAAGCTATTTTAGCTAAAGAATATACAACAAATGCAACAACACCAGCAATAACCAGCAATATTGCAGTAACTATAATTTCAACAATATTAACAACAACAACAACATCATCATTATCATTATCATCATCATCATTATCACCATCATCAGCAGCAGTAGCAGCAACAGCAGCTGTATCATTAGCAGTAACATCAGCAGCAATTTCATCAACAACATCATTTAGCAATAATTGTAAAAATAAGAATATTAATGAGAATCATAAAAGAAATTCGAATACTGTTGTAGATGTAGATAAGAAATATATTTATGGCCAACGTGGCAATTATGGATATCATGAAAGTCTATTTCAAGGGAAAATGCCATATGAAATAAATAAAATGCTAAAAAAGACATCAAATGTGATATCAAATGCAGCTGGCAATCGTTTAAAATTTTCATCGCATGAACAAAAGAAGCAGCAAAAAATTAATAATCAAATGATAATAAAAAAAAATTTTAATACAGCTACTGTTACTGCTACAACTAGTCCTTGCGATGTTACTGTTACTGCTACAGCTGGTGTTACAGCAACAGCTGTTGATGCTGTTGCTGTTGCTGTTCCTGTTTGTAGCACAAATGTGCGAAACTTTGTGCATTCAAATGACAATGATGATAATTTTGATGATAATGTTAATGCAACAGCAATAACAACAACAAGAAAAAAAACAATTGCTGATATAAGCAAGTTGTATTCAAATGAATTATTGAATATGACCAATAGAGCGTTAAATGCCCATAAAACTATTGATTATTATAAAACAAAACCAGTTAATGAATCATTGGCACAAGTACAGCAGGAACAACAACAGCAACATCAACACCAACAACAACACCAACAATTGTCAGCATCATTATCATCATCATCAACATCATTAACATGGTCAACAATCTCATCGTTAACGTCATCAGTATCGTTATCGACATCGCCATCGCCATCGACATCGCCATCGCTATCGCCATCATCATTAATATTGACATCAACAATACCACCATTAGGAACAGCTATAACAACAACAGCAACAAATGTAACATCAAATAAAACCGATGTATTGCGTAAAAATTCCAATGTTTTATCACAAATCTTAGATAGAAAAGTGAGTGCAGCAACAAGAATTAAAGAAAATGTTCATAATCGTCGTAAATCGTATGAAGAATTTAAACGTTTAGTACGTGAATGTGAATGCGATACAAAAATGACAAATGATGTTAAATTAAATTGCAATAATAGCAATAATAATATTAATAGTGAACAGCATTTTATGGCATCACCATTAAAACGTCAAAATTCACGGCCACGAAAAATTCTTGCAGCTTTATTTAATGGACGAAATTTGAGTGAAAAAAATCTTAGTGAAATTGTTGAAGATAAAAATAGTAAATATCAATTAAAAAATTTAATGCAGCCATTAGTTGTAACGTCAGCAGCAGCAGCAGCAGCAGCAACAGCAACAACAACATCAGCAGCAGCAACATCAGCAGCAGCAACATCAGCAGCAGCAACAGCAGCAATAGTAGTAGTAACAACTACTACCACTAATGCAATAGCAACAACTACAATGACAACAACAATTGCACCAATTACAACAATTTCAAATTATAATAATAATAATTTGCAAACATATAAACGTAATTTTAAAATTTATGATAAATTAATTTATGGTACAATTTATGATATAATTCAACGTAAAAATGATATATATAATTTGACATGTCAACGTTACGATAAATATATGACATATGGTACAATATATGAAATATTACATCGTAAAACATCAGCGCAAACAATCGCTGATACAGTTACGGGCTCAACATCATTCTCAGCAACAGCAACTGGAACATCAATAGCGATAGCTACAACAACAGCAACGCCAACGTCATCATTAACAACTAATTGTGGTGGGCAATGGCAACAAGAAAATTTATCATCATCATCATCATTATCACAATTTGCGTTGAATGATGCGGATGTTAATAAATGTAAAATTTCCACAAAATTAGATACATTACAAAAATCCGGCTTAATCTATGATATTATAAAAAATCAAACAAGGCATTATTTTCGCCATGATCATTATGATCATCAAAATCATAATGATCATGTTAATCAACAAGAATATCGGAGGCAAGAAATGCAGCAGCTGCAGAAATCACAATATCAAAATAATTTAACAAATGATTATGGCGAAATCACGAATGAAGAAAAATGTTTATGGCAACAACAATTTATAACAACAACAACAACAACAATTACAGCAATTATACCACCAACAGCAGCAACAGTAGTTGCAACTATTGGGAGTATTTCGAATGATGATGCTGCCCTTATAAGGGCACACAAATATGGTACAATTTATGATATCTTACATGGAGTGAAATCGAATACCAATATCAATGAAACAATGGCAACAACAACAACAATAACAGCAGCAGCAACAAATATAACAACAACAATTATAGCAGCACCAACAATGGCAATAACACCAACAACAATAGCAGCAGCAGCAACAACAACAAAAACAATAACAGCAGCAGCAGCAGCAGTAGCAGCAGGAGCAATAACAATACCATTAATAAAAAATATCGATAATGATTTTATGAAATTGGATAAAAATGTTAATGTTGGTCGTGATACGAAGAATCGTTTCGTTGTAAAAATGGTGGATGAAACTAAACTACCAATATCGTCATCATCATCATTATCATCGCCATCATCATCATCATCATCATTATCATCATCATTGGCATTATTATTAAGTTCACAAAGTAATGTAATGCCACTTAAAAGTGCAATGACAACGACTGCAGCAACATCGCCTGCAGTAGCAATGGTAACGACCGCAAAATCTATAAAAAATTCCAAAACCATAACAGCAACGATACCAATATCAATAATAACAACAACTACAACAATAACAATAAATACTTCAACAGCAACAGCAGCAACAATAACAACAGCATCAGCAACTGCTGTTACAGCTGGTACTACGGTAATATCTTTGGACAATGCAAAAAATCTAATAACAACAAAGCGGATTAAATCGAATAAACCGAGAAGATGGTCGAATGTTTTATCATCATGTAAAAGTCCATTTGCGGCATTCAATAATCATAATCATAATCACAATAATAATAATAATAATAATAATAATAATAATAATAATAATAATAATAATAATAATACTATGCCATCAAATGATCATCATCATAAACATCATAATGATGGCAATTTATCGGCCATTACAAATAATTTAGATAATCATGATAAATTAACTGCAATGAATCGAATCACATTTCATAATAGTGATGAAGTTTATGCGAAAATTTTGGCACAATATCATGGACAAATTATAAAAACTAATTCACTTGATAATATTACTGGGCAAATGAATATATGTGATAGTATGTCATCCTTGGCATCGTTATCTTCACCACAATTATTGCGTTCAACGCCAATGCCATTGCCAACATTAGCATCAGCATCAGCATCAGCATCAGCATCAGCATCATTGAATTATGATTTAAATGAACATTTAAACGATCATTTTGGCTGTTGCTTAATGTCATCACAATCACTGGCATCATTTATAACAACAACAACAACAACAACAACAACAACAGCACACAACAGCAACAACAACAACAACAACAACAACCACAACCATTAAACATAACAATCATAATATGCCATTTGTAATAGGAAAACCCAAATCATCATCATTAGCATCGTCATCATCATTGTCACCATGTGATCTAATGCAACATGCAACAATGCCACAAAGTATAGCAATACCATTAAATGTGAATAATCATGAGCGTACTATTTGTCAAGTGCCAATTAAATGTCACTATTTACAATGCAATCGTAATAATAACAATAGCAATAATAACAATAACAATAACAATAACAATATTGCCAGGAATGATCCAAAACAATTTATTATATGTTATAATTGTTGTTGTTGTTGCTGCTACTGTTGTAATACAACATTGAGTACATTTAATTCGATGCCATCCAAACAAATTTCATTCAAAACATTACCGAAAATGTGCGAACGTCGCATTCATGAAAATGTTACTGATTTACAATCAAACTTTACAGCTGATATGGCTAATAGCAATACTTTTAGCAATACTATCAATGTCATGGCTACAACCAATGCTACTGATATCGCTGCTACATCGATTAATGATTATAATCAGAATCATCAAATTAATAATTTATCGCACATTTCATGCTACAATCAATTGTTAAATGCTTGCAATGGTAAATGTAAATGTAAATGTTCGTATTTTAATAATAAATGTTTAATGAGTACAATACAAACGACGATACCAATAACAACAACAACAACAACAACACAACAAGCAACAATTGCGGCAACAATTTTACCTATGATAATGTGTAATAAGAAAACAATAATAACAACAACAACAACAGCAACAACAGCAACCGCTGCAATAATATCACCAGTAGCAGTTACAGCAACAACAACGACGATGACAACAGCAACAACAAAAACAATCAACACTCCAATAACATTAATGTCAGAGTCATTTATACATGCTGCAACAATGACAACAACAACAACAACAACGACGACAACAGCAGCAGCAACAATAGTGCCACCAACATCACCACCAACAACAACACTAACAACCACAATGACAATGACAGCGCCATCAACGTTAAATAATATAACGGTGAAAAAAGGCAAATCGCGTCGTTTGTCAGAGTTTACGCGGGGTGAATTTCTAAATGAGAAACCGTAAGTACTTTAACAAAAAGAAACTTACAAAAAAAAATAAAACAAGAAAACAAAAAAAAGAAAAAGAATAGAAAAACCAAAACACAAGAAATAATATCAAGCAACAATCAACAAATTGAATCGAATTGAAATAAATTTGCATACGTTTAGTCGATATATTATTATTGTAACAGCTATTACATACACATATGCATACAAACATACGCATACACATACATATACACATACATATGCACATGCGTACATACCTATAAACACTCTATTAAAATACTCTCTTCTAACTCTTTCTCAATCTCTCTCTATCTCTCTCTCTCTATCTATCTCTATCTCTCTCTCCTCTCTCTCTCTCACACACACACACACACACACACACACACATACCCTCACCCTCCCTTACTACCAACACTCTGCCTATTTATCAGTTTAATTTTTTCTCAATTTCTATCTCTGTTTCAGTTACTCCTTCGAAGTCACACCATTGTGTTAGTCAGTCTATTTATTCTATATTCTATGTTATTATTGTTTTGTTTGTTTTTGTATCTATATTTACTTACGCATATACATACATTTATATATATATGTGTAACGGTTCTTTTTTTTTTGTATACATGCACAGGCATTTATACATATAACGGTTTCAATAACTGTTTCCTTTTCGAAATTCTTATTCTTACAGATCGCTATTGCTCTTGTCGTTGTTGTTGTTCTTATTCTTGTATTATTAATTAGTTATTATTATTAGGCTTGTTGTTCTTGTTGTTCATATTATTTTTTACATATATATGTATATATATATATATTTTTTTTAATAGTGTTGTCTGGTTATTATAAACGATAAACAAATCAATTTTTATATCCATGACCTTGATTTTAATAAATGAACAACACAAAACATCTCAAGCGTTATTTTTTTATTTACTTATTTTTCTTTATTTATTTGTCAATTTTTCTCGCGTACATGTTTACATATAAAGCCAACCAATCAATTTATAAATTTATTTATTGATTTATTTTATTAGCGTTTAGTTTTTGTGCATTTTACAAGATTTTTCCACTTTTCGATTTTTAACACTTTTCCTCTGGCAAACCAAAAAGTAAAAGTAAAAAATTTTTGTTAAAAGCAAAAGAAAATATAAAAAACAAACAAAACAAAACTTTTCCATGCCATTATCCAGTCTCCAGGACAATGGAGTACAATTTGTAAAATCTCCTTAAAAAAAAGAAGAAAATTTATTGAATAAAATGAAATGAAGGAAATTTAATAATTATAATTTATATTTTCTTTCATCCCAATCATTTGTAAATATATTAATTTTATTAAAGCGTTTGTCATTTATTATGCTTAAACAGGGTAAATTTGAATTTTATTGTAACTTCTTCTTGCTGTTTTTTTTTTTTTTGGTCCCTTCACAAGCTACAATTTTAACTTTGAATTATTTTAAAGATCTTGCAAACTGGTGTATGGCAAAATCATTGAAATCGTTCAAAGGGCACAACTCTCATCATGCTTTTATAGATAAGAATTTTGTACCCCATAATTTACCATAAATAGAAGGCTAACAATATTTCATGCTTCCATTTACTATGCGGGACAGTAATAAAAATTTAGAAAATGAAAAATGAGAAATCAACAAAACACAAGAAGTCTGTGGCTCATGGCCATCGCTCTCGGATATATTACATTTTTTTTTTTTGCTTGCATCATTTGCCGGATATCTGTAGTTGGGATGTTATGTCTAAAAATTGTCATATTCAACAACAAATCAACATGCCAAGCCTTTATTAGGCCCTTACCTAGAGAACTTTCATCCTTTGTTGTGTGTTGTCGGGGCCGTAGCTAGTTTTTAGTCCTATCAAAATTATTCATAATTAACATTTATGGAGAAAATACAAGTGTTTGCTTATTTAAGAAAATAATATTAAGAAAATAATAGACCCATAGAAGCCCATTTCATCAAAAACTGTTGGTTTTATTTTGTTGTTTTTAATTGCTCAGATTTTATGCGGAAACCAACACCTAAAAAAGCATAGTTCTATTCTGCATTGAACGAATGCTTCCTGTGCCAAATTTGATTGCTCCAATATCGTTTCTATTCCATATCCAGATTTATCTTTAGCCAAAGAAAAAGCAAAAAAAAAAGTCTTACTTACAGTTTTTAATAATTTGTATTTTTATCTTTTATTGTGGCTAAATTATGCAAAATTAATAAACTCGTTTCATATGAATAATTTACATGAATTTGAATTAAATGCGTATAACTACTACATTTACAAATCTAATACATTTACAAGTTATAGTTACAAGGTAATTAAAGGTGAATTAAAGAATAAATAAATTCAGTTTGATATTGAGCAATGCAACGATATTTGCGTTTTGTTCAATATAAAAGATTTAAAGATAACACTTGAAGATTTAAGTGCCCAAAATTGTTGAGTGAAATTGGTGAATCCATCTGATCTGATTTGATCTGATCTGATCTGATCTAGAACAACTTACTTTATGTATGTTAGATTAGAATTCAATTTTCATTTAAGGAAAGGTAAGAAAAGGAAAGGAAGAAAAAATGAAAGAAAGAAAGGGAAGAGAAAGGAAAGAAAAGGACGGGGAAAAAAAAGAAAGGCAAGAAAATATTATTATGTTCCAGATGAATAGATTGAAAAATTTCATGATAACTTTTTTTGTTTAGGGAGGTCTTTTGCATTTTCAATAAATTACTCACAAGCAATTAAATTTATATTTTTAGATAATTCAATTTTATAATTGAAGAACAACAATTAAGAAAACAAAATAAATAAAAAAGGAAAAGGAAAAAGTCAGAAAGAAAATTATATTTGGCTGAGAGCCAATCTTGAATATTCACTATTCAGACAGACTTATTAAATATTTATGCTACAGACAAATAATTTGAAGTTGTTTAGTTTCGCTTAGGCATGGCCGATTTACACAATTTTTTTTTTTTGTAAAGGCACTGTAGAATAACGATATTAATATTATTACAAAATTTCAACTTTCAAGTTATGAAAAGAAAACTATAAATTTTTATTTAAAAAAAAACAAAAGTTGTGTCAGTTTACTTAGCACGGTGGACGTATCTTCTGATCGATTTGGCCCATTTTCAATTCCAACCACTGTACATAAACTGGCAATGTTTATGCAAAATTTGAGCCCGCCATCACTTTTTTGGAGTTCACGGAGAATGTTTACCGTACATGGACAAACAGACGGACTAGCAGACAGACATTTGTATATCAATTTAGAATTTGATGCTGGTACCGGTCCTGACGCTACCCTTTTACGTCTTACAAAGATAATAACAAAATGAGTCATTATATTAGTGGGTATAAAAAAATCTAAGAAAAAGCAAAGAAAAGGAAAAAAAAGAGAGAAATGTTCAAAAAAGAAAAAAAAAGAAGAAGTAAGAAAGTTATATACGATTTGAGGACAAATGTCAAATATCTACCATTCAAATATTAATATTCTATTTGGATGCACTCACTTGCCCATCAAGACTATCATACGATCATAAACGCGCATTTCAATTTAATTGGGCATAACTAACTTTTTCTAAACTTTTTCTAACTTTTTCTAATTCATGAGACGTGCATTAGTTACTTAAATGATCTCTATTTGATGTTATTGTTATTGTGGCCATGACATTTTTGATCGGTTTGATTGCTAAGATTTCTGCCAGTATCATACATCCATAATATTAATATGAATATTAATTTAAAAATTTCAATGGATAATGTTTAAATGTAATGATGAATAATTTACGGTTAAATGTTGAAATTAAATGATTAACCAAAAATCACCATGTCATGAAATTTCTATTATTTCCTTATCCGTGTTATTACAATCGTATCCAAGAATAAAATTTTTATATCATCGATCAAAATAAAAAATATGCACAAAAAAAGACACTAAAATTCCATTCATTCATTATTACTTACTTAAATTTACTTACTTACTTACTTATTATTTACTTAAAATATAATTATAATTATTACATGGAATATAATTATAATTATCACTATATATTTTAGTAAATATATAGGTAATAAACGTGTGCGTCACCTCTATATCAAAATTTGTGCGAAGTAGTACTTAAAACTCTTTAACTTTGTTTTTCATTCAATCTTGTCGTTTCTCGATATTTTATAATTCAAATTAATAAAACGCGATTTTTAAGGGATTTTCGATATAATTTATAGATATCGGCTACAATCGGCCTATTTTTACGAGAATTTCTCATATATATCCTTATCCTTTTTCTTTGTTTGTTACTCTGGTAAAATTTGCCAATTCGATGCTGTGATTGCAAAACTAATTATTATATTCTCTTGATCAGCCTTAAACTGTGAATCGATTTACAAAGGTCTGTATGTCTATCCGTCCATCTGGGCGTCCTCCCCCCCCAAAAAAAAGAAGCCATATCGAGCTTAAATTTGGTAGAAACATTACAAGTTTATATTTATGTTTATGTATATTTGGTTGGCATTGAAAATGGACCAAATCGGTCAGGCGATATATCCACAGTGCTAAATAAACTGAGAACACTTCGGGTTTTTAGGTAAAAATTTATTATTTTTTCGCTTATAATTTGAAAACTGAAACAGATATAAGGTTGAAATTTTGTACAAATATTAAACCCGTTATTCCACAATGTCTATATAAAAAACGTATAAATCGGCCATGCCTAACCGAAATTATACAACTTTAAATTATCCATTTGTATCATAAATTATCAAATAGCGTGCCTAAGTTATCGATATTCAAGATTTGGCCTCAGACAAATATAATTTCCTTCATTATATTTTTATTTCGAATAATTAGTTATAGAAATCAATTACGATGAAAAATTAAAAATATTGTATAGTACTATGGTTTAATATAACAATTAACGGCAAATCAAATTAATGGAAAAAAATTTAATATAAGTGATAAGTGTGAATCAACGAAAAAAAAATTTGCTGTTATATGTAAAAACAACTTATTACGAAATTATATCTACAATTGTTTTTTCGATGTACTTTGAAAATATCATATTTATGCACATTAGTGTCTACGCAACTTTATCTTATTGCATTACGCAATATTGTATTTCAGTAGACGGCGGAATTCAAATGAAATGCCAACAATTTTGAATGCTCGAGTTTTAAGCAAAAAAAAGTAAGGCCATGACTTAATACAATTATACAAGCTACAACAAAAAAAAAAACGCGAAATTTCTAGAGGTAGGCATACAAAATTTTGTAGCCGTGTTGTTGTTAGATGCTAGATCATAAGTTGTCACTTAAAGGCAAACAGTATAATTAAAATTTATAATATATAAACTTTTCAAAAAGATAAATATTTTATAGGAAATTTTTGTTTATGTACAAAGCGCCTCTCTTTCAGCATGCTTGATCTTCTTCTTCATGGTTTATGGATGGATATTGGCTTGACCTACTTAATCATTAAGTCAAACCTAAATGTCAAAATTTTAATTATTTTTACAAAATTATATTTCTGCTTTAACCGTAATATTAAAGAAGAAGTTTATGAAGTTCATGTAAGTCACTGAAAAAGTATTCATGAAATACAAGCTGTCCAGATTTATGTGAAATCTTCCAAATTTATATGGGTCAAAATTGAAAAGCATTTTTTATATGCATGAGCCTTCCAAATAAATCAAAATCAATATCAATATCAAAAGTCATTGCGGTAGAGAGATTAATTAAAGATTTTATTAAATAATTATAATAATATCAAAAATAATTTATTTGTGTTTTTTTTTTTTGAAGAACAGTATCATTGTTAAATATATTAAATTATTTATGCATAAATGTAGAAAATGTAATTTTCTAATTAAATGTGTAATTTCAAAGAAATATAAAGATATTAATTTCAAATAAATGAATGTATATGTATATGTATATATGTTATAAATTCAATTGAATGTCTGTCTGTATTGCAATGTCATGGTAACACATTTAGTTAAAAAGTTAAATATATATTAAAAAAAGAGAAAAAACCAGAAAAAGAGGTAAATAAATAAGTATAAGAATGAATTAATTAAATGATTTATCTGAAACGTTCACTATGCAGATATTTAGTGCTGCTCTACATGGAAATAGGTTAAGCTAATTTTTTTTTTTAATTTACCTTGTTCAATTTGTTTTTTTTTCTTAAAGAAAATTTATATATTTTTGTATTGGATTTGTCGACGAAATTCGATTCAGATCGATACATTTTTTTCTTTTGTCTTGAATCCTTTTTCTATATCATGCAACTTTTAAATGAGTTCAAAATTATGAGAAATGTTTTTAAAAATATTTTTTGAAAATTTTCTTTTGAAAAATTTTTTTTTGAAATTTTATTTTGAAAATTTTCTTTTTTTTGGAGGTTTTTTTTTGGAATTTTTTTTTTTTTGGAAATTTTTATTTTTGGAATTTTTTTTTAAAATTTTTTTAGAATCTTTCTTTTTGAAACTTTTTTTGAAAATTTTTTTTCCGGATGTTTTTTTACTTTCTTAACCTGCCATTAATTAATTAATAGTTATAGGTATTTTAAATAAAGTATTTTATGATACTTAAATGATGGAGCTTCGATCATTTTATAACGTTATAACTTAATAAACATCTCTTAATAGTGATTATAATTAAGGAAACTTTTTTTTTTGTTTTACAATGCTATAAAATATCGTTTGTTTATTGAAAATTTTTTTCATAAATAATTCAGTTTTGAATAGAATTTATTATTTTGTCATCAGTTGATTATTTGTAAATTCAAATGTAAAATCACTAAATTGCCACATTATTTTGAATTGTTATTATTATCAGAATAGAATATTAACAAGAATTAATGACCTCTAATTGAAAGGAAAAAATCTTATGACCCGGCATGAAAACCTTCCTGCCTGCGTTCCTTCGTTTTCATTATTATTTTTTTATTATTAATTCTGCATTCAAATTGTGTTTTATGTAAATATTTTTTATGACAATTTTACAAGGTAATGCAATGAAATTAATAATAATTAAAATAGATTATATTTCATTTAAAAGGAATCCAAAAAAAAGAGAAAAAGAAAAAGCAAATTCAGAAAAAACAAATATATAAGTATATATATATATATATATATATATATATGTAAGTGTGTGTGTGTGTGTGTGTTTGTGCAATAACTAAAGTTTTTTTGCTTTTTAAAATTTTCATAAATCAATAAATGTGTAATCGCAATCTCCTCCAAATGTTTTTGCACAATATCAATTTTCATAAATCAATGTATTAACCGACAAAACGCATTATTCAATGAACGCGTGTTTACAAAAAAATTATAATATATAAATATAATTAAGAATTAATGTAATTAGTGCCGACTCTTAAATACCCTACACCATCTTGCTTAATGTGAATAAAAGAACGCAACTAAATAAATTACAAACCGACGTAGTTGGAAAAATTGTAATAATTAGATTATTGAAAAAGGTCCATATATGGAAGATAATCCTAAAAAATGGACCAAATTTTTTATACATATATCACAAATGCGATAATTGTCTAATTTTAATTAATGTCAAACCTATTCAAAATAATAACTGTAACTGTAATTGTCCATGTAATGATATTTTTGATTTTTAGTTGAAAAAGGCGTTTACTCCATGTAAACGCCAAATTTTTTATGTATATATTTTTGTATATGGAAATGCGATAATTTTCCAATTTTAATTAATGTCAAACTTATTCAAAACTGTAACATTTGTCCATGTAATAATTTTTTTTTACTTGTTATTGTTATTGTTATTTTACTTAAGGCGTTATTGAGTAATGGAGTGGTTCAATTTTTATCAGTTTCAGTAGATTTTGTCACTAGATTAAAACACATCTACATTGCAAATTTTAATAATTATGATCCGTTGCTTAGTAACGGACAAACAGACAGATAGACTAGTCAGGCTTGAATTAAATACAGCATGAGATTCTAAGTCGATTGGTATTAAACAAGGTGAATCTATTTCAACTTTTTCTGAATGTTACAAACATATGCATGAACTTATAATAGAAGTTGCATGGCAAACAGAAATAGGCATCGAAATAAATATGAAGAATAAAATATTGTAAATAATAATAAATAACAGATTATCAATATTATTGGGTGACGCTGAATGATAAAAAATTATCACGTTTTTTTTTGTTTTTTTTCCAAAGTGTAATGTGATATCTAGAATAATACCCAGACCAATTATCAAGAAAAACGGAAAAGCAATATAAACTAAAAAAAAAAGAAATGAAAATTTTTAATATTTTATTGATATTGTAAAACATTCGAGCAGATATATTTCACATTTCATACGAATAATATTAAAATGTGAATATCGAATATCGAATATCGAATTTATCTGATTTTCTACAAGTGTTGTTTTAATTGTTTTGTTTTTTCTTTTACCACAAACATGCTACTTGTGATATGCAGCATATTAAATTTCTGGATATCAATAAATTCGAAAGAATGTGAATTAAGTTGTTCTTACTGTTTTTTATATTTAATTTTATTTTGTTGTTTACTTTTTACGTATCACAAAAACACTCTGATTTAAGTGAATTTGAGTTAAATTTCGGTTAAATTGCGTATTAGTTAGAAATTGTAAGCTACATTCTAATTTGACACAAGTCTGTCTGTCCGATTCGTATGTTCATTTATGTTTAAATTTTAATAATAGATGAAAGAAATTTTGCTTAAATATGGTGTTTTTGATTTAACAAAGAATGCCCTAAAAAAGTCTAGGGGAAATTTCTCGAAGTACTTTTTCGGCGGCATCTTTCTCACTATTTTGAAGAGGAGAAATACATGAAATCAAAAAGAAAACTTTGCTTGAGGAAAAGGCAAATTTGTTATACTTTGTATAACAAATTAGGAATTAGGCATGATCGTTTGCCTGATTCGGTTTAAGCCTATCCATCTGATTGTTCATTCGTCTGTCCATCTGTCCGGCTACGTACAAGCTATTTTGCAGATGCTTCAATGATATTTTAGAGATAATTAAATGAAATTTAATGCGTAGTTGTATTTTGGCTGAGAGACAATTCTTATTGAAAATGGTTAAAATCGGATCATTTTTACGACCGCGCCCCAAATAGTACTTTTTTTAAAAAAGTAATCATTCTGTAGCAAAAGATGACAATTTTTATTATATTTTAATATAAAAGTGACATTGAATTATATTTTAACATAAAAAACATGTATATCAAATTTGGTCCAGATTGGTCAATTTTTACGATCACTTCCCATATAACAATTTTTTCGAAAAAAAGGTCATTATTTGAACAGAAGCTAAAATTTTCAATATATTTCAGTATAAATTGTTACTGCCTTGTATTTTGACATAAAGAAAATGTGTACCAAATTTGGTCCAGATTGGTACATTTTTTGGACCTTCTCTCATACAACTTTTTATACAATAAAAAAAATTATAAGTTTTTGTTTTATCAATTCTCTTGACTTGTAATTATCTTATTTGACTTTTCTATTAAATTAAGCAAAGTAGTGTAGAGAATTTAGAACCTTTGACTTCGACCAACTACTTTTTTTTTATAAACTTTTCGCATTTAAAAGCATTTGCGTTTTTTTCCTTTTTTTTTTCTATAGTACGCCAAATTTTTACATTGTGAATTAATGATGTGGGCATGATGCGGTATTTAATAATAAAAAGCGGTAAATAATAACACACCTAATGCATTATTTGTCTTTATATAATCAAAATTTTACAATATTTATATAATCAAAATTATGATCTGTAGCTTGTACACGGACAGATGTGCTTAAATCGATTCAAGAAGTGATTTCTGAGTCGATCAGTATAAAAAAAAGAGTATACCTCATCTACTTTTGGGTGCTACAAACACCTATACAAATTTATAATAAATAGTACCATAAGTGGTGTTCGGTACAAAAGGCAAAGAAGAAAAAATCGTTAGGTATTTCGTAAAATTTGTTGTTTGCAGAATAATTGAATGAATTGTGGCGTCACTTAATTAAATTTGACACTTATTATAATTCATATGGTTCCCTAAGAAATTCTTTGTAATATTCTATAGATTACACGCCACGTTTTACTTTTCAGTTCTTTATTTTTCTTCAGCTTTTTTTTTTTTTGTTTTCTTTTTTAATTTGTATGTTCGATGATAGAATTTTAAGTTATATCATAGCACGCTACTCTATGTGCACATACACATGTACACTCCCTTTCTGTAAATAAATTTGAAATAGTAATCGAGCTAGAAAAGACAAGTATATACAGATGGTTGGATAGTTGGATGTTATATCAGAAAACTTAGCAGGCGATTTTATTAAAGACACTGAATGAAGTTATATTTAGATAATTTATATAAAATTGAATAATGAAAATTTTTGTAAAAATTCTTGTTGCCTAATAATTATTCATAAATAATATTTTTCTCATTATTCTTCATCAGTTGTACTTTTAATTTTGTTGTGACATTTCCAGATGATATGATATCAAAATGATATTAAATGATTTTTATTATTATTGTTACATATTTTCATAATAATTACATAATAATTTTACACAATTTGTGTTTTCTTTTCTGTTTCGTTTGCTTTTTTTTTTCTCTCTCATTTTTTACTTGTAGTTGGTATTTCCGTAAAATTAAACGTATTGAAGCTGAAAAGAAATTATTACTGCCAGAAAATGAACATGGAGCATTTTTAATTAGAGACTCTGAGAGTCGTCATAATGATTATTCACTTTCAGGTAATTGACTTTAAATTGACTTTAATTAAAATTTTTGACAAGACAATTGATCTTTGGCTTTGTCATTTTATATTTATTATTATTTTATATTTATTCCAAAAAAGTAAAAACAAAAAAAAACCAGAAAAACAGAAAACTACAAAAACGTAGAGAAATTTTTGTAAATCATTGTAATTTCTTAAATGATTTATAAAAAAAAAAAAATTAAAAATAAAAAATACCAGCTAAACACAAATGCACAAACACAAGCATTATTTTTGTATATCCAATTTGAATTGTTTTCCATATTGTAAGAAATTGAGGTTTCACGTGAAAAGTATTCACGCGAAAATAGTCCGATTTCCGTAAATTGCTTAACTATCAAAATTTTTTTAAAACAACTTGAAACAGTACTTGCAATTGTTACATTCTAGATCATAAAATCAAATGAATACGAATTAAAGATGATATTAAATAAAATAAGTAAGAAAATTATATTCGATTGGAATTGAAATTTGATCATCACCCATTTAAACACGTGTAAGAAAAGTTTCTACTACAAATAGGTAATTTAAAGTTGTATAATTTCGGATAGGCATGGCCGATTTACACGATTTTTATATATAGACATTGTGGGGTAACACGTTTAATGTATGTATAAAATTTCAATATTGTAACTGTTTTAGTTACCAAGTTATGAAAGTAAAATTATAAATATTTACTTAGAAAAAATTGAGATGTTGTTAATTTTCGTTGCACTGTGGGCTCATCCTTTGACCGACTTGACCGACTTGCTCTATTTTTAAAACCCATCAATGTACATGAATTTGCAATATTATTGCCAATTTTAAGTTGGATATATCTCCTTTTGCTATCACAACAATCTTTATCATTCACGCATAGAAGGACAGACGTACAGGCGTACAGACAGACAGTATAAATTGATGGAGAATTTCATAGGGTTTCTGATGCGGCCTTTTGGACGATAAAATGAATATACACTCAAACTCTAGATGATGAATATAAAAAGCTTATTATTCTTGCATTAACTTTTTGTATAATTTCGAAATAATTTGCAAAAAAATGTAAAAATTTTTTTGTAAAATCTATATTTTTTATATTAAATTTGCAGTTCGTGACGGTGACACAGTGAAACATTATCGTATACGTCAATTGGATGAAGGAGGTTTCTTTATAGCACGACGCACAACATTTAGGTACGTACATTAAAATTTTATATTTATTTTTTATTTATCCATTTATTATAATCTATGCCATGTAATGCTTTCTTTGGGATTTGGGTTAATGGATTTTATCCTCTTAAAATATAGTCCATTGAATTTAGAAATGATTTCCTTTGAAATATATATACGTATATATTCTGATTGAAGATTTGTGTACCTTTAAAACGATTAATAGTTCTTTGATAATCTAATAAATGCTGTAGACGAAGATTATGAGCAAATTATGGCACTACAAAATGCAAGGGGAAGGGAGGAAAGTACAGCGGCATAATATTAAATCATAAAGATTAAGAGTTAAATGTTTAGATCAATAGAAGCGATATCAATATACCAATAACGAGAGCAATACATAGAATATCGAGAATTTAGAATTTAATGGGATAAAAATATTTATCAGGGTTCTAAATCTGATTCTAAATAATTCAAATATAATTCTTATTTGTACATTTAACTATTAAATGTTATTAATTAATTTACATGTTATCAAATTAACAATTAATTAAATTAATAATTTAATTTTCTTGTCTTATCATTTTAACAATTATGGATAAATTGAATAAATTTGCTCATGTAATAGAACTCTTCAAGAACTTGTTGAACATTATTCCAAGGATTCGGATGGATTATGCGTTAATTTATGTAAACCATGCGTCCAGGTATGCTTCAATTTTCTCTTGCTCATTTCTCTCTCTTCTCTCTATCTCTCTATCTCTATATCTCTCTTTCTCTCTTTCCCTCTTTTCCTCTTTCTCTCTACGTATATATATATTTTAATTGTATCTGATATGCATTATTCATTCATACTTCTCGTTCATACGAAATGTATGTTTGACATACGAAAATACATGATTTTAATTACAATTGTAATTTCAATTAAAAATTTTACGAAAAGAAAAAAATAAAGAAGAAAAAAACGTAGATAAAACTCATTTGGCAAGCTATTAGATAAATAATTCACCAATATATTATATATATATATATATATATATATTATATATATATATTATATGTATGTATATGTATATGTATATATATACTTAATATCCTCCACTTTGATACAAAATGTTAAGAAAAAAACATAAAATAAATTTCAAAAAATAAAAGAAGAAAGAAAAGTTAGTTAAAGAAGGAAAAGTTATTTTATTACACCAAGTTACATAATACAAATAAGCAGTTATTGTTTCACTTTCCTACCAACGCAGAGAAAGTTTTATCTTGATCTGAGAATTAGTGTGCAATCATTTCAAAATTTTTGGCATGTTTCATTCATTCACACAATGGATACAAATAGTATTCAATGAAATTAAAACAAGTCATTAAAAGTGGCATAAAAAAGGAAAAGGAATATTTTACAAATATTCAATGTCAATTATTAAGTAATATCAGGGCTTTAGCATTTTGTGATATGCCCTTAAAAAGAAGTGAAAAAAGTCGTTTAAAAACTTTTAAGTCATTTAAAGAAAATGTTAGAATGACGTACATTTTTCATTATTTTTAAAAATAGCTGTTTAATAGACTCAGATCCATCCAATATCAGTCCATTATTTTGTGAGACATTTTATGTGAATATATCAAAATTTCATTAGTAATGTATCACAAAAATTTCAGTAAATAAATTTTATATCAAATTTTAATCACCATTTAGATGAAATGAAAGTTGAATCTAATATAATACCATCCATATATTTATGAATTCTATAATGCAAGTTATTACAAAAAAAAAAAAACCAGTTCAAACTCGCAAAACCTTTAAAAAGAAGCAAACTTAAGCCATTAAACAAATAGCCAAACAATTAATTCAATGAATAAAATATATTAAAAAAAATAATAATAATAATAAATGGGAATCTTGCCATGGAAATATTTTAAATATGCAAAAATTTATGAAAAAGTTTCCGATTTCGTTACAAGCTAAGGTCAAAGCCAAAGCTCAAAACCCAATATGGCAAACATCAAACATTATATAAAGGAAGCGAACCAACAGATAGACAAAACATTATTAAATCGTTTACAATAATAATTCTAAATTATTTGTATGTAACGTTTTTGAATGTTACAAACAATTATCTAAATGTTTCTTGCGTCAGGCTATGCCATAGATGGCATATTATTTGTAAAACGTTTTACATATAATAAAAAGTAGGTCAACAGGTATTAAATTATTTGTATGCATTTTATGTATGTATGAATGAATTAAATTGTTTTTTAATACAAAATAATGACACAAAATGATCAGAACACATTACATTGGAGGTTATCAATGATGATCACATAAGCACATGCATACATATATACACATATATATATATATATATATATATATATATATTATATTTATATTTATATAAATAACATTTCACTTGTACTTTTCTCTTAAAAATGTTACTAATAATAATTTGTTTATCATTTATTGACGCTTAATAAAGTATTTTGCATTTTTATTACTCTATATGTATGTATGTATATATATATGTACATATATATATATATATATATATATATATATGTATTTGTTTGTTTGTTTTTTTGTGTATATTGAAATACATTGAAACTATAAAACAATAAAGACCAGTCAATTTGCGGGTATTTTTGAGGTAGGCTTTCTTTCTTCATATATTCTTTATATATATATATATATATATATATATATATATATATATATATATATAACTTCAATTCCTATCTCATCATTAAATGTATTATTTGTAAAAGTTTTTTCAATCATTATAATCATGCGATGACAATCACAATCACAATTACAATTACAATTCTACTACTAATTACATTAATAATATATATTGTGATTGTTTTTATGATTATTGTGATAAATGATAATTGTGGCAGTCTCTCATCTTTTATAATTATTAGACTTTGGATCATTATATAATCATTAAATACATCTGTATTAAATTGTTTTGATCGATTTTTTTTTTCTTTTTTCCATTTTTTTTAAATTTTTTATATTCAAATACAAAAAAAATTATTGTATATAAAAGTAATTGGCTAACTTGAGAACATAATAGAATATTAAATGTATTGAAAAAATATT
Source organism: Melophagus ovinus (assembly GCA_023089585.1). Lineage (NCBI taxonomy): Eukaryota > Metazoa > Arthropoda > Insecta > Diptera > Hippoboscidae > Melophagus > Melophagus ovinus. The sequence goes on from JAKKIB010000176.1 coordinate 876,782, forward strand.
TTCACTTCTTACCATTATTATTTACTTATTTATCTATTTACTTAGAGTTTTATTTCTTTATAACTATATCAATTTTGTGTTTCTTTTGTATTTTTTTTTTGTTTTTCTTTCTACAATTTATTATTTGCTAATTTCTATGTACGGTTGGCACGCAACAGAAAAATATTACAAGCAGGCAGATTTATTAGGAAAATAGTTAAATATTATTGAGAAGTAGTTAAATTGTCCATTTCTCAGTAAAAAATAAAGTAATGTAAAGTAAAAAATAATGAAAAATAAATTTCAATAAAGTAAAATAAAGTATCATAAAGATGGACTATCATGTAAATTTAATGAAGGAAATTCAACTAATGTATAAAATTAAGTAAAATCAATTAGAGTATCAAGTAAAGTAATATACAAAATAGCAAAAGTGATGGGTAAACTAAAATGTAAATTAGGAAGTTAGGTAAAGTAAATTAAAGCAAAGCAAAGGTAAAATAAAATACAATTATTTTGTAATTTTACTTTACTTATGTAAAATCAAGCAAGAATTTTAGAGAGGATCAGTAGTCTCTTGAATAACCTACACCATTTTGTCTAATATGATTTAAAAAATATCATTAATTACAAGTCAAGAATGTAAAAAAATTATGTTTTGTTTTAATTCATTAAATGAGGGAGGTTCCAAACAATGGACCGTTCTACACCAAATTTGGTACATGTATTTTCTATGTCAAAGTCCAATAAAATACTAATTTTCATCGAAATATAATTAAAATTGTAAATTTTTTTTAAAATCTAAAAAAGTCTTTTATGAGAAATGATCTTAAAAATCCTCCGATTCTAAACATTTTCAAAATTTCCTTAAAAACTTGCAATAATTTATATGGACAGACATCAGACGAACAGGTAGACAGATAGAAAGTTACACAGACAGACAAATAGGCTTAAATTGAAATTAAAAATGATTCTAAATCGATCGATATAAAAAAACTTGATCGATATATAAAAAAAGTTATCTCAGTATATAGGTTAAATTGCTCATTTTCTTACGCTGACCGATCACTTAGAGATTGAAAATATATTCATTATGTCAAAACGTTTTTAGTAACTAGTACACAGAATCATAAAACCCATAAAGTTGACATCAAATTTAGAATTGCATCAAATTAGAATGCCTAGTCCATCTAAATGTCTACCTGTGTGTGCTGATATTGTACACGTCTTAAAGAAGTATAATACAGAAATTTAATCATCATTTATAATGCAGGGCCTGGATAATCGTTGGAGCAAATTTGATTCCAACATTGTCAATTTTAATTATATATTTTTTTTAAACTTTCTATACTGAGAATATGGACATTTTGCTTATGGCAAAATCGAGCAATAATATATTCCTATTTAAGCGCTATTAGTTATTGCAATGCATTCATCAATGGCCTTGAGATGTTTTCAAAAAAAAAAAAATCAAACTATATAAATCAAAATGAAAAAACAAAACAAAAAAAAATACCCAACAATACTAAGCAACAAAAAAAATGTCAATGTACTTCGAATTTTTTTCTATTTTTTGGTTTTTTTTTCGTTATTTATTTTCGTTTATATTTCCGTAAGGTTTATGCAACGTAACATCATTTTCATTAAAAAAATTAATGAAAAAAATGTCAAACAAATCGTTCGGGGTCGTCAATTTATTTAATACGCTACAATTACGCTACAATTTAATTAATATGCACTAAAGTACTATCACACAAAATAATTAAATAAAAGTTATATAATTTCAATGCAACAATAGAAGATGATCTTCAAAAATTGCATGGATCTATTGAAAATCAATACACAGCTAGTTTTTTTTTTTATTGAAATAAGATTTTCAAGTTATTTTTGTCACTTAATGTTCAAATATGATTTAAATTGACTTATATAAAAATTGGGGACAATGTTCGCAAAATGTTTTGTAAGAATGAGAAATTAATAATATTGAGCAAAAAGTTTTAAGAAATTTTCAAGAGAGCATACTTTTCAAAAATTGCGTTCTGCAATTTAGTCATAACTTGTTCTCAAACATAAATGGATTATATTACAGGCGGGAATAGATAAGCATAAATTCAATCACAAAATGATTTTACGTAAATTGATGCTATAAAAGGGGAGTGGTCTATTTGAAATGACTTAAGACTCTTCAAAACTGGGTTATTATTTTTATGATAATTTATTTATTTTTTTTTTTTTTAGAAGTAATTTTTAAATTTTTCGAAAATCTTTAAATTTAATTTGAAAGCACAATATTGGAAAGCAAATTTGTTCCCTAGTTTCCTTTTTATAATAATACATACGGCCGACAGGCTCAACATCATCAGCATCAGATTTACATTTAGAATATTTGAATTTGTTTTAATTTTAATTGCTATCGTATCACAATCAAAATAAAGTCGAAATTCATAGTGAGCGTGGCTCACATCATAATTTTTATTGCAATACATTCATTTGCACAAAAAAGTTGAACAAGCGCCTTAAAAAAACAAAAAAAAAAATAAAAATAAAAAAACAAAACGAGACTAAGCGAAATAAACAAGCAAACAAACCAATTAAGATGAATAAAAGAAAGTAAAATCAAGTAAGAATATTATATTTGGCTGGGGCCAAATTTTTTATACCACCCATCAACCAGACACCATGATATTACGATTCAGCACTTAATTCAGTTTTTTGGAAAGAAATTGAAAACGTAAACATAAAAAAATGAGAGTCTACTATTGTATAATTTCGCGTAGGCGTAACCGATTTTGAATGATTTTTGGATAGATCTTGTAGGTCAATAGTCTCCCTACTTGTGCAAAATTTCAGCTTTTTATATTTTGCAGTTTGCAGATGTTAAGCAAAAATCTAAAAAATTTTTCTTATGAAAGCTGTTATGAGCTGTTTTCTGTTTATGTTCCACTATGGGCGTGTCCTTCAATCGATTTTACGCACTTTCAATCCCCAACGGCGTGCAAGAACTTCCAATAGTTCTATCAAATTTGAGCTCGATAGCTTGAATTGTATGACCAGGAGAATGTGAATAATACACGGATCGAGATCGAGAGACAGACAGCCAGACATGTCTAAATCATTTCAGAATTTAATGCTTCCTTTTTAGTGTTACAAACATAATGGCAAAATGAATATATCTCCAACCTCTGGGTGATGAGTATAAAAGAAGTTGCTTGTTGTTTTGCCCAATAATATCATCGATATTAAGATAGAAATGAAAAGAAATGCTTGGCATATTTTGTATAGTACACATTCTAGTTCTATTTGTTTCATATTCAATTATATTTCATATGTCATAATTTGCAATATTTTTTTGTATGTTACTCAATTATTTATAGTAGAAAAATGTATTTGCACGAGTAATAATTCGAAATGATATCTATAAAAATTTTTTTATGTTTTTTCTTCAAAATTTTTTTCCATTGTGGGTGCGCATCCGTATGGTAATGTGTAGATTGAAAAGCCAGTTACAGAAGGTTTATCGCATCGAACTCGGGATCAATGGGAAATCGATAGAACATCATTAAAATTTGTTCGTAAACTTGGCTCTGGACAATTCGGTGAGGTATGGGAAGGTCTTTGGAACAATACCACGTCGGTAGCTATTAAAACATTAAAATCGGGCACAATGGATCCAAAAGATTTTCTGGCTGAAGCGCAAATAATGAAAAAATTACGTCATAATAAACTAATACAATTATATGCTGTTTGCACGGTAGAGGAACCAATTTATATAATAACTGAATTAATGAAGCATGGTTCTCTGCTAGAATATTTACAAGGTACTTATACATATTCACGAACATGCACATACATATATAGAACAATTTCTGTGAAAGTAATTAATAACAATATTTATGTGTCAGGTCAATTAACTGGCGTATTCGTATTTGTATTCGTATTTATTTAATTACATATATAGCGCCATCTACATGTAATATATTATATTATATACTCTGTTTTCAATATTTATATGGGTGCATACAGAAAAGTATTCGCGATTATTGAAATTTCTTTTTTTCAAATAATCTTTGAAAGAAAATGGTCTCGATTGAAAATCCATTATTAATTTCGGTCTGCCTTAATCCTATAATTAAATACTGCATAGAATTTGGATAGACTGGGGAAAAGTTGCATCAAGTATTCTTGAGCCTACTTCTCGTTGGTCAATTTTTCTTATCATTAAATTGTCATAACTTTACTCCTATTAACCAATTCGGGCCAATATCTATTTTCGGCGTCAATTTAGATTTTAAATTCATTTGTGAAGTGTTATCGCTTGTATTGGATACATTTGTATCAAGTTCACTTTATATTGGACGTAATGATTCGATTTCATTGCATAGTACTGATGGCAACTTGGCCAAAGAACTTTTTTTTCCATTTTGTTGTTTTATTATTCTGTAATTCTGCTTTTTTTTAATGATACAAAATTGAAGGGCGGTTTACGTTAAATGCCTTCACTATCTCCTCAGAGGTTGCTTCAGCAAATGCTAGATTTTATCAACTTTCCAATATGATCCAAAATCTGTATTCTGTAATATCATCTTGAACTTTTATATTTATTATAACTAAACGTTTTCCGATGTTTTTTCTTGTTCTTCTATTGTAGCAATTGCAGGTAAAGGTCGTAGTTTAAAGATGCCAGTACTAATTGATATGGCTGCACAGATAGCTGCCGGTATGGCATATCTGGAGTCACAAAATTACATTCATCGTGATTTAGCTGCTCGCAATGTACTTGTGGGTGACAATAATATCGTTAAAATAGCTGATTTTGGATTAGCGAGGTAAATTTGAAAATATTATTGTAAGTAGAAAACAGGAAGCTCCATGTAGAATTACTCTACAGAATATTGATTGCTTTTCCACAATTATAATTATTAGCATATATGCACCCACTCACTTAATACATTTAAATTGCAATGGCCTTACGATTTATGTTAAGGGTTTATTATAATGTTGTGCGGTTATGTGACAATCAGATAATTTTAAAATGCATTTTTATTAAAATCCTAAATTACACATAACATTCTGCACCAAGTTAAACATGTATATCTTTACGTTCGTCATTTCATTCGTGAATTTACAAGTTAAGTCTATTAAAAATAACATTAACAATGACCATGCTCTAAAATCCTTGATGAAGAATCTCACTTTTTGACGTAATGTTTAAAGATGGTGAAAATTTTACCCAGATAGGATCAATACGAAGGACGATAGTTCTTCATTGGTTACTTAGTTAATTAGTTCGCCTTTTTCTACTCGGAGTCGAGAAAAGAGGCGAAAAATTGTTATAAGTTAAAATACCTGACTTTTAATTTCTATTTTTTATGCAAACAAAAAAGACTTATCAAAGAAGATGAATATGAGGCTCGTGTAGGAGCACGTTTTCCTATTAAATGGACTGCACCAGAAGCTGCCAACTATTCAAAGTTCTCCATTAAATCAGATGTTTGGAGTTTTGGCATATTATTAACAGAATTAGTTACATATGGCCGCATTCCATATCCAGGTATGACAAATGCTGAAGTATTAACACAAGTTGAACATGGTTATCGTATGCCGCAACCGCCAAATTGTGATCAACGTTTATATGAAATAATGTTGGAATGTTGGCATAAGGATCCAATGAGACGGCCAACATTTGAAACATTACAATGGAAATTGGAAGATTTTTATACATCGGATCAGAGTGATTATAAGGAAGCACAGGCCTACTGATAAATACTTTATTCACCCGCCTCACGACATTGCATTGTATCCACAGCAGCATTAGTAACGATCAAATGAGTGCAGTTTGTGTTCAACTTTAAGACTTTCACCTTAACAAATGCCAACAATTACAAAAATTTACTGAATTCCAAAAAGAAAAAGACTTATTCTATGGAACAAAATTACTTACAAAATAGTAAAAACAAAAAGAAAAACAAAAACAAACAAACAAAAAAGCATATAAAAAACGATGATTGGTTGCACAGAGATGGCAATATGAGGCAGGACCCAAGAAACGGACGCCGGATAGGGCCGATAGAGAGGAGGGAATTAAATAATTATTCAGTTTTGGCTATAATCTAAAGTTTTAAAATAGTACTGGTTTACAGAAAGACAATGCACTTTTAAAAAATATGTTTATATACATACATACATATCATATATATATATATATATATATATATATATATATATATGAGTGTGGGTGTTTGCAAAATTTAAAAGGCAAGAGGTATATTTATGAATTAGAAAATACTTCAGCTTAAATCGAATTGAATCTAATATCATTATGCATTAATAATCTACACTACTCACAATAAACTCAAAATAATTATATTATTTAATAACTAATCAATAAATAAACAGAAAAGTATAATAAAACACTGTTATATGATGGTCTGACCCAAGTAATCACTCTTCATCAAATTATCAATCTTCCATAACTTCATCAATTCAACAATTTGAAATTTTGAAGTGATGTCTAAATTGTGTTGAGCAGGAAACCAATAAGTGTAGACTTCATGGAATGCTTATATAAATTATATAGAGCAGATTTATTATGCCTATAATATATTTCTTTAATATTAAACATATTTTGAATTAAAAAGAGAGAAGAAAAAAAGAAAGAATAGTCGTAGAAATAATAAAATCAAGGTGTTGGGCGTTCTATAATTATTATACAAATTAATAATTAATGAAGGCAAGATAATCTCAAACACTCAAATCTATATATATATATATATATATTATATATTATTTTATATTATATATATATATGTATGTGTATGTATGTATGTATGTATGTATGTATATGTCTAAACTTGTATACATATATAAATAATTATTAACTGATTTTATTGTAAGCATTAATGTGTATGTATTTTACATCATTTCGGATGAAACAAATTAAATTTTTTTGGATATTTATACATAAATTTTCCTTTATATGAAATTAAGCACGAATGTATATATATATATATATATATATATATATATTATTTTATATAAAATAATTTTTGCATGTATAAAAAGTTAGATTTTTGCACAATAGAAAAATTAATAGAAGATAAAACAAATGAAACAAATGAAAAAACAAAGGCATAAAGTTACAAACAATTAATGGCGTGCTATTTCAGCGAGCTGTTATTCTCACAACATTCTTTGATTATCTTATTATTGTAATGTATTTTTAATTATTACTTTTATTTTTGTTTTTGATTCTTCGTAATAGTAAGTCGGTAGGAATAACAAATAATAAAAAAATAACGAAAAATCCAAACTCATTAATGTAATGTATTAACTTTCCGATATAATGTTTAAGAAACAGAAAACAAAACAAAAGAAAACAAAAAGAAAATGAAAACAATAAAATCAAAAAACAAAACCAAATTAATTAAGAAAAATTACATAAATGTTTTGTAATGTTGATCACACACAAATAATTTAATGTATTTGGGGAAGTGTTTAAGTGTTATGTGTGCATATAAATACATACATTTAGAATTAAATAAAACTAAAAAACAAACAAAAAAATTAATTAATTAATACTTCAAATAAAATGGAGAAAAACAAACAAAATGTCGCAATTCACGCAAGCACAATAAAAGGCAGAGAGCATAGAAATGAATCATACATACATACAAAAATTTTTAACGTTAATATACGAGAGATGATGAAAGATAGCATATGAAATATGAAATGTGGAATGGGCACGACAGAAAAGAGATGGATCATATTAATAAAATTGAAATAATAGATCACGATGATGTGAATTGGCACGCACAAAATTCAATACATTCAAAAATATGGAAGAATTTCATCTACTGCATTATCACAAAATTAAAAGAAATGATAAAAAAATACACAAACAAAAAGAAAATAAATATAATGAAAAACAAAAGCCAGAAGAAGGTTTCGTTATTCTCCTTTCTGCATCACACTATACTAAATTATGCTAAACTTACAAAATATATTATTCAATAAGAAAAATTTCCAAAACGAAAAATCAAAAGAAAAGAAAACAAAAGTAAAAAAAAAAAGAAAAACCAAAACAAAATATTTTATACGATTTCGAAGAAAGTAACAAATTTATAAGAAGCAAAATAAAAAAGTAACCACAAAAAAAACAGAAACAAAAAAGAAAAAACAAAAAAAATAAAGAGAAGAAGAACCCTACAGAAATATGGGTATCGGCGTATATTCGATATATATCTGCATAATGTGCAAATTTAGTCAATAATTAAACATTTTATATATACATTTATTTCCTTTGTATTTTTCTTTTCTTTTGTTTTGTTTTGTTCTTCTCTCTCTTTCTCAAATATATGTATATGTTTATAATAATTATGATTAATAAAGACATAAAGCAAACAAAAAAAAAACAAAAGGAAACTTATGTTAATCATAAACTGTATGGTGGATGATTCTACATCTTTATATTATTAAATGTGCCTTTTTTTCAAATAACTGAAGTTCTTTTTCTTTGTTATTTTCTTCGTTTTTTTCGTTTTCTTTTTCTTCAATTTGATATTTAGCGATTCTATTTCTCATATCCAATGTAAATGTATTCAAATATTCAATAAGTTTTTTTAGTTCCCTGGAAGTTCAGTTGGAAAACTGTTATTTTTTAAAATGTCCAATAAAGTTCCACAAAATAATACAACTATAATAAACAGAGATATTATAGAGAAAAATTACATATAAATAAAGTTCTTTGCACATGTTAATTTAACAGAAAACGTTTACCTTAAAAATAATATTCTACTATTATTTAAATATATATTTTAAAGTCAAATTCAAAAAAAACCGTTAAAATTTGCAAAATCTCAGATATTTTTGCAAATGGCAATGATGTTGTAGCAACAGCTGAAGATACACGACAACATTTTGGCAAAAATTCTCGAAAATACAATGTTATGTAATAGCGGTCTGTAGCAGAATGATAAAAGTATAAAATATTTATACAACGAATTTTTGCCCTATTTATGCCTCTATCTCTACCAGTGTTTTTATCTTGGCTTTAACGGCTCTCTATATCTATCTTTTACTTTAATAATAACAAAATTTTATGTACTGCTATGATTTGATATAAAGTGTATTTTGTAAATAAAACAACAAATTAATAATAAATCGTTTGTTAACTTCACTTATTGCTACTTGATGTAAGTGTTTTTATTTATCATGTAAAATATTCAAATATGTTATATATATCGCACAGTTAGAACACTATAAAATTCTCAAAAAACAAGAAACTGCTGTGAAGAAAAAAAAAGATCAAAAGAAGAAAGTAGGCTCTGAAATTTATTAATCAAATCTCATAAATTGAATTGAAAAATTATGAAATCTACATAACATAACACTATAGACTTTTATCCTGCACTACAATTTCTATCAAATGAAACATCATGAGATTTGCATCAAGTTACGCTTTCGTATTAATTTGGTTTGCGTATTTAATAGCAACCGGCGTTTTGCTATTCTCCAGAGGTTTCTTATTATCTCGTGTATCTAAATTGGATCAAAATAAATGCCGCCTATTATTCCAATCGAATAATAATAATAATGTAAGTTATTAATGTTGTACTAATAATGTAATGCAAAATAAATTTCGAATACAAAAATTTTCATTATTTTATTTAGGGACTTCACATAACTCGGATAATGATGAATGAACTCTTTATGGATGTAAATGCATCAATGGAGTTATGTCTACCACGAAAATCCAAGGTAATTATTTTGGTAATAGATGCATTAAAATATGAATTCGGAATGTGCAATAAGAATGTAACACATGGTCTACCTTATGAAAATAAACTTTGCATTATGAATGACCTCTTAACACTTATGCCAAACCAAACGAGATTATTAAAATTTAAAGCGGATCCGCCGACTACAACGTTACAACGTCTTAAAGGCTTAACAACTGGCACTTTACCCACATTTATTGATATTGGCTCAAATTTTGCATCACCGGAAATTAACGAAGACAACCTTATAGATCAAATGGTGAATAATAATATATCCATAGTGTTTTTAGGAGATTCCACTTGGACCGATTTATATCCTCGTCAATTTTTACGTTCATATGCATATCCTAGCTTTAATATATTCGATTTGGATACAGTCGACAATAATATTGTGCAACATATATTTCATGAAATACATAAGACTGATTGGCAAGTATTAATTGGCCATTTTTTGGGTGTAGACCATTGTGGCCATAAATATGGACCTATGCATAATGAAATGGCTCGTAAACTAACTGAAATGAATGAGTTGATTCGGTAAGTACGACATTTAATCAAAATTCTATTATAATTGTATCTTATCTCATTATACTTACATTTTGTAGAAATGTTATAACAGAAATGGATAATGAGACAATACTTTTTGTAATGGGTGATCATGGTATGACTGCTTCAGGTGATCACGGCGGTGATACAGATGATGAGACTACTTCCTTATTATTTGCACACACTAAACAAATGCATTTTTTTACGGATCAATATGGTTCTGATTCTCAAATGTTACAACAGGTAAAATTCCAATTTAAGCCATAACTTAAATTTCTTTCATTATATAAATATATTTGTTAACGTATTATCCTTATTAACATTAAATATATACAATAATTGCTTTAATTCAAATATGATTTAATTCGCATATTGTATAATCCGATTGTTGTAAAGCATTCTCATATAATAGTTTTAAAAAAGGAAGTAATTAAAAACTCAAATCAATCCAAAATATTGTTCCTCTAAATATAATGACTAAGTAAAATTTGGGCGATAACAGGATAACCCTTTGCATTTCTTTCAATTTAAATGATTTACTATAGTTACACATATCTTTTTTATTTGGCGTACTTTAAGTAGCACAATGACAAGGCATTCATTCTGATTGCTATTTGTTTTTGGTTTTTTTTTTTTTTTGCTTTTATTTGCTTTCAGATTGATATTGTACCAACTTTAGCAACTATACTTGGCATACCAATTCCATATTCTAATTTAGGTTTGATTAATTTTAATGTAGTTCCCGATAGACCGATACCACAATTAACAAAATTTCAAACAGTATTATTTCATGCCTGGCAAAATGCCAAGCAAATTTACACGTATTTTAACAATTATGCTTTAGAAAATAGGCGTACATTTAATGTAGAGCAAATGGCTGAACTGGAAACGACTTTTATTTTGTTAACGCATCGTGTGAAAAATATATATAATGAAGCCGCATTTCGATCATTTATTGGAGACTTAAATGTATATTTAAGGAATATACTTAAAACGTGCCGTCATATCTGGGTGAAATTTGATTCAACTCAAATGTTGCACGGATTATTGGCAACATTTTTGCCAATCTTTTTAATGTACTTATTAATTAATCATGTGCAAGCCATAGATATCTACCGGATTTTTACACCTAAAGAAGTGGGCTATACGTATTTACTAAATTTTGCTGCTGCCGTCTTTGGATATCGCTATTACAAAGATTTCTCATTTAAAACGGAAGAGCATAGTATTATATTTTTTACAAATGGCATTAGCACATTAGTGCTTCTATACCATATCATACAAAATTGGCAGATCATTTTGACTAATTGGTCGAAAGTGAAGAAATTTAATAATATGTTTGTACGACTGCTACTAATTATCATGTTTAGTGTATACTTTTCAAACAGTTTTATAATACACGAAGGTAAAATATTGTCATATTTGCTTGTCGCATTAATCATTGTAATGATGTACGAACTATTGGAAAAATCTATGCTGGAAGACATAAAAGGAAGATTCCGATTCGTAAAATTCTTTAAATCTACAGCATTCAAAATATTAATTGCTTGTTTATTGTGCGTTGCATTACTTCGTTTTGCCAATACATTGTTTCGTTGCCGCGAAGAACAAGGCGATTGTGTTGACTTCACAAGTATTAACAGTAATAGCAGTGTATACTATAATAAAATGAGAAATGGGATATATAAGTGGCCATATAGTGGACATTCCACCTGTATGCTATCAGTAGTAATTATTGTATTATATACAGCACTTACCCGCCTCTATTTGAAATCATGTGGCAATTTAACTGGGAATTCTATTAATGTTTTAATGGCACGCTATGGCCCAACTATAGGCAGCATTTGTACTGGAGGTCACATATTATTACAAAATACTGCAATTAAGAGCATACAGCATACACATGTGGATATGATGGCATTAATAATATACGCTCTATTGGCTTTACAAATCATTGTCCTATCCTTTTCACCATTGTTGGTGTACGTATTACCGCGTAAACAAGCCATTATATACACACAACGCAATTTAAATTCTATTGTGGCAGAGTTATTTCAAAAATTAAAACGGTCGTACAAAAGCAAATATGATGATAATGAAGCTAATAACAGTCAGAATAATCACATACCGGTAGTATATGGCTTAGCGACCGTATATTCTTCTGTTGTAATATCTTTTAGCATTTTTTTGGCCATGATGTTAATTATTCTGTTAGAGCCCAGAGCTGCAATGGGCTTGGTTATAAGTGTAGCCATTGCCTGTATATTACTTTTTGTACATGCAGTAATGCGCTTCAGAACAGCTTCTAATTTCGGTAAAAATTATACCACATTGATATAATGTGTAATGTATAATGAATAATAACATAAACATAATACAAATTGTTAATATTTTAGAATCTTGCGTACAACCAACATTTCCCATACTTGTTAGTTGGTTTATATTAACACATCTTTGCTTCTTTATTACATCACATCAAACGACATTATCTCAAATTGATTGGCGTGCTGCATTCGTTGGCCGTTCAACAGGCTTAGATCAATCACATTTTATATCTGCTCTTTTGATCATTTGTAATACTTTTTGTGGAGCCATATTATTTTCATGTACATATAGTTTACTTAGTACACAAATTTTCTCCATATTTGCATTATTCCCTCAATTTGTAAAAATCAACCGTGAACAACGAAAAATGGAACCAGTGATGCAACGTGTTTGTAATCAAAATGTACCATTAACAGAACGCTCTCTTAGTGATATTTCAAATGAATACATTGGCTTCGATATGACACGTGGCGAATTGATGCTCTTCGAACAGGACTATATATTTTTTGGTGCAATCTTTAAATTGGCCTGTCAACTGTTCATGCTACAAGCTTTAAAAGTAAATATGATATTTAATTTTTAAAATAGCTTTATCTCTCTATCCTTCCGCATCTTTACAGATCGCAATTTATAAATTATTGTAGAGAAGTGATATCACATTAAAAATCAAATAGATAATTATATAACGAACAAAACAAAAGATTTTAGAAGATTGTCCTTTGAAATTGTTAATAATTTATACATATTTGCTCCTAAGTTAATTGTATAGAGTCTCAATTTATGTGTAGAGAAATGAAAGGACTTATTTCATTTCGAATTGTGATTCAATTAGGTCTCCTTGTTCATTCATCTGTATCATATATTGTTTTGTCCACAAACATTTTAAGATTTCAATTTGTTAGAATGGCAAGCGAATTATGTTTCAAGTCAATCAAATCGGTCAATAGATCGATTGAACTAATAAGTAAAAATGCTGCATAAATACAAATCAAATTTATCACATTTATTCTGTGGATGGATTATGTAAGCAGCCATTATGCCTTGTTCAAGAAATGATAACAAATAGAAATGTCATTCTTGTCGTTCATAGTTTATACAAATACCGAAAAAATTACCGACTACAGAGTTATAGATTATTTACATTTAAAAAATAGCCATTGTTTTAAGAGCAGATTCAAGTGTAATATTTATTTTTTGTTTCTTCTTTTCTGTAATTTCTATCACATATTTTATAACATTTCCTTTTGTTTTTCAGGTCTTTTGCTCGATGTTAGCTTGCACTATACATTGCCGTCATTTAATGGTATGGAAAATATTTGCTCCACGTTTCATCTATGAAGCCTTAACAACATTTATTATTCTATCATCAATAATTGTTGGTTACCTCTTGGTAGTACGTATTCATACAGCCATTGATAGTCTTATAACGCAAATTACTGATACCAAAAATGAGGGCCAAACCAAATCGAAAAAATTGTAAAATTTAAATTTAATAACATTTTAAAATTGATTGTCGCATATCTTTAATAAATAATATACATACATATACTTTTTTATATACATAAACACTTCGTCTTCTCTTTACTATTGTGGCTATGACGCTATTAAGATAGAATAAAGAAGCAAACTGCAGCAAAAAAAAGGTGTAAGGGTGTTATGTGCATAAGAAACTAAAAAAAATTATTAATTGGGTGGGGCCAAATCTTGTATGCCCACCACCCAAACACAATGATATTACGATTCTGAGCCTGCTTCAGGTTTTTTGTAGTAGATAGAAAATGTTAACATAAAGGAGTGGAAATTTGGTATTATATAATATCGCCTACACGTAACCGATTTGTAGGATTTTCAGATAGACATTGAAGACCAATCGCCTTCCTGCTTGAACAAAATTTCAGGTATCTTTTCTAGTTTGCGGGTAATGAGCGAAAAATCATCAAATTTCGCTTAAAAAAAACTGAGACGTTTTCAGTTTACATGGCACAGTGGGCGTGTCCTTTGATATCCATACTAACCAGTGTACGTGAATTTCCAATATTTCTGTTAAATGTGAAGTCGATACAGTCTTTTTACACAGATAGATAGACATATCTAAATCGATTCAGAATTTGATACTAATCAATATACGTACTGTGTAGTCTTTGACGCTGCCTTCTAGAAATTGCGAACAATGACAAAATGAGTATACCTCCATCAATTCATTCCGGAGTATAATAAGTTTGCGCGGATCTATATAACGTCCAGAAATATTCAAAATATACCCGCTTTTTCTTATACCGGTAGAAATTGGAAATAGCTTTCCAATTAGGCATAAGCCCGACTTTTCATCTGTCGCTTATTCATATAAATTGACTATCAAAGTACAGGTCGCAATTTTAAAAATATTTTAATCAAAATTAATTGATGAGCGTATTTTGGCACAAGAGAACTTTTGACAAACCAATTTTGATAAAACGCTATACTTTAAATATATTTCGAAGTATATTAATGTATATATAATTTGAAATACTTTTCTAAGACAATCGGTACACCGCGAGATTAACTTGGTATTTAACGTATTAAGTTTTTGTGTAAATTTGGTTCAGTTTCAGGTATGTTTTTGGTATCCGCTTCCATATAAGAAACTTTTCAAATCACTATATCAAATTACATTACATTTTTAATGATAAATAAAAAGATTGATGACTTTTTTGGCCTGTACACCATTTTGTGGTGTAGAGTATTTAAAAGTCGGCCGTGATTAACGTTTTCATTTGCTTGTTTTTGTTTTTTTTTCTTTTTTGGCTAATGTTTAATTAAAAATCGAAAGCCTTAAAAAGAGATTGCGAGAGATGTTGAGATAAATTAAATAGTTTCTAAGTACTTGGCTACTTAATGAATAATTTAATTATTATGATAAAATTAATTTCTCATATTTTACCTCTTTACCTGGTTACAATTATATATATCACTAGAAATTATTATTACAAACCAAACATTTTGTTTTGTGTTTTTTTCTCTTAGTTTTCTCTTGCTGTTTTTTTTATAATGTGCTAACTTTGGTATTACATTAGTTGTATGTTCGTTCATTCATTTAGAGCACTTTGAGGTACCGCATTGCTTTCCTAATATACATAATCATTAAATATAATTTGTTTTAAAAATAATAATAATTGAAATATTGAATGTGTAAATATACTAAAAAAAAGACAAAAAAAGCAACAAACAATACAAATTAGACTACTTCTTGTTGCTCAATCGCTAGATGGTCTTGCATGATGATGACATTTATCCTTTGAATGTAAAGTATGACAAAATTTATTTGTTATACTCCAATCTTCTTTTAGAGATAAATTAAACATTGAATAATTAGGATCGCCAGTCACTTCTTTTACAATATTCAAAAATGTTGGTAAACAATTCTTCAAAGCATCACCAGACAACGATGAATACGTTTCTAAAAGTATTAGTCCTTTACACCTATGTTGATGAAAATACAGTGAAAATGCAATTGAAGATCGAGAATGAAATTCAATAAATACATAAAGTTATAAATTTCATTTTAAAGACAGAAAACACTTAAGGATCCATTTGCAATGTAAGCAGCGCTTTTCCCTTTTTCCATAAAAGAAAAACCCAAAATCAATCTATATATAAAAATTTATTCTAAAGAACAGTTAAGAAAAAAGCACCGCATACATTGTAAATGATTCATTTATATGAGAATAGATGTCAATTTTAATTACCGTGGATGGGTAGGCTCTTTATATATATCCAGTTGAAAATATTGATTATTGACAAGAAAGCAGCGACGCTTTTTATAAATTGTAAAATGTGCATCATCACGTTGCGCCAATAAGTTAATATAATCACGTTGTGTTAATTGTGTTTTCACTTCAATACGAGACTGGCCATGGACATTAGGACGTCGTATAGTATGTATATAACTCCAATGATTATTTTGGCCACGTTTACGTAATCTGGCTTGCACCTTTGGTCCACAAGATTGTAAATAATGATGTTCGACATCAAAGTCTTGAAATGGTGGAAATACTGAATTCGGTGGTAATGACGACACTACAAAGTATTTTTACATTAAATTACTACTATAAATTCAATTCAATTCAATCATTTAAGTAATTAAACAATTGGGGTGAAACTAATACAGCATTAAAACTTAAAAATCCTTTCAAGATTTTCCGTCTAATTAGAATAAGTATAAGTACATTTGAAATATTTGTCCGTTAAGTACACCTGCTTTTCTCCTACATTTCATGACAAATTTAAAGACTTTTCATATTCAGATAGCATCAGTTTAAGAAAGCACATTGTATGGAACATACTTTTCCGACATTTCATGTAAAGCAGTGTGTCCAGATTTTCTTCCTAAAACTATTCTATTTATCTAATATTTGCTTTCTATGTAAGCCACCAATATTGAGATAACATGTTTAAATTTAAGAGTAATTATTAGGGAATCATTTGTTTAGGAGAATTTAAGTTTTCTGAAGTACTTTGACACTTCCACTTATTAATATCTAAAACATGACTGACGAATATTTTTTATTAACAGTGAACATTAAAAATTCTTTAATAGCGAATTCTTTTCATTATTGTTGTTGTTATGGACAACTAAATTTAAATTTAGTTTATTTATTTTACAATGTTTACTTTTACGAATGCTAATTATTTTGTAAGATCCTACCTAGGCTTTTGTGCCACTATACATATAAGATCTGCAGGAATTTCAATGTCTATTTTTAATATATACAATTGTCCAACGGGGCAGTTACAGAAAATATCAATTAATATATAAAGAGATAGTTCTATTTTGATAGGTAGTAGTAATATCGTATATTGTATACCCAAAAATTTTAGTTTTCTTGAAGTTGCCAATAGACGATCACCAATATCGATACCGAGTTTTTGACACACAGCCTCAATTAAACGATTCATTTTCGTTTCAAAATCCGTTGAATTATCAATTACATCAAAATATGGATGACCGACCCAAGCAGCTGCTGCTTTATAATCCAATTCTCGAGCCAAATCTAAACCTTCAGAACGGCAAGCATGCTCCTACAAACAAATAATAACAAAAACGTAAAAGAAAGTAACAAAAATTCGTGAGATAATAATAATAATTATAATAAAAGAAGAAGGATACGAAAATAATCAAATAATTTTCCTAAAATTGGCATTTACTTTTTTACAATGCAATATTTTATTGGATGATTAGAGGAGGGCACTAGCTTTACAAAATGCTAAACCATTTTTTAAGAAACAAATATCACATTGTTAATTGTTTACCTTGATCAATTTTTCCAATTTCTTTTTCTTTTTTTTCGATTTTTGGTTTTTGGTTTTATGTAATTGAAGAACGTTAGAAAAAATAACATTGATTCATTTATGTTTCATTTCATTTTATTTTTATTTTGTATGTATTTATTGTGCATGATTCAAAAAAAAAAGTAAAATTTCAATTTGATTGTGGTCAAATCTTTCTTTCTTTTTTCACCACTAAAACCTTTATCATTATAATGCTAAGACTGTTTCAGTTTTTGAGTACGATGAAAATGATATTTGGCTGGGGCCAAATTCTGGATACTCATCAACCAGATACAATGATCGTACGATTTAGAGCTTGTTTCAGATTTTCAAGAGTTAGTACAAAATGTTAACAGAAAGTAAATGAAAATTTGGTATTATAAAATATCGTGTACACGTGGTCGATTTGTAGGAGTTTCAGACCTATCTGGCCTATCCGCTTATATAAAATTTCACCCTTCTATCTGTAAAATTTTGCATATGATGAGTAAAAAACCACAAAATTTTGTTTAAGAAAACTGGGGTGTTCTCAGTTTATGCTGCTGTGTGGGCGTGTCCGTTGACCAATGTTACCCATTTTCAAATCCAATTTATCTGTAAAAAGTTCCCTTATTCCTACCAAATTTAAGCTCTATACGTCTTTTTTTGCAACCAGGGGAACGTTAACAACACATAGACAGACGGACAGACATATCTAAATCAATTCAAAATATTATGCTGATCAAGAATATAAAAACTTTATACAGTCTCCGTGGCTTCCGTTTGGACGTTGCAAGCATTATAACAAAATGAGTGAGAAAACGAATAAATTCTAGCTCAATGTAAAGCTTAAATTATGTATGGAAAATGCACAGTGTTACGTTTTAGCCAAGAATTGTATTTTAATGTATCATTTAACTAACAATACAAAATTTGAATCACATTTATACTTTAAGTCCATTTGGTTCGACTTTTCAATACCTTATGCCACATACTTATTACAAATATACTCTTTCAACTGGAATTTCGTTTACGAAAAATTCCAAAAATTCAAATTTGAAAAATATTTCAATCACAAAGAATTTATACGTCACATCAACATATATTGCTACGATATATAATTCCACATATTATAATTTGGATGCATCACATCTTTTTGCAATATAAAGACCTATTTTTTGTAAGAATGTTCAAGCTATACAAATGAATTGATAGACGTAATTTAAAGAAGTGTCAAAACGCTATGAAAATTTTTCACAATCGAGACATTACTTTGTATTATTAGCCTTAAAAAGCAAAAATAAATATATACGTTATAGTCGATCCGGACCAACAACTAAATATTCAATACCACATTTTTATAAAGGCGTACCCAGAATAGTAAAATTTTTCCATATTAAAACTCTTTGAAAAATAGATTGTTGTATAAACCGTGGTCGTAACTATTCATTTCTTCGATTCATTTAAGAATTCATCTCAAAAGAAACCAATGCAAAAAATTTCACAAAAATATATCAAAAATTGCGCCCTATAGCTTGATAACAAATTTACATGGAAAGATATCAGACGGACAGACAGATGTACAGGCTTAAATTGAATCGAGAAATGATGTTAAGTCGATCGGAATAGTAAGACTATCTCAATTCCTACACCAATTTATAATACTTTGTAATACAAATGATGTACGTACGACATAAATATACAAAGCTTTAAATATCGATTAACAATGCAGCAATTACAATGGCACATTTTATCTAACAGTCGCTATAATCTATCTATGAAATTTTTACTAATTACTTTACTAATTATTAATGAATGCATTGAGAGAAATATATAAAAAAATGAAAATGATTTCTTACTTATAATATGTAGATGCAATTATGTATATAAATGTAATAATACAATGCTTACTTCGATTGTATAAAATTCTGCAGCACCATTGGCTGCTGAAACCAAATGTAATATTTGATTGTAACGATTATCGCGCATTTCAATTGGATTCCAATTATTTGTAGTTAATATTTTCTCCCATTTCTCTTTAGAAATATCTATCAATCAAAAGAAGAGTAACGAAAATAAAATATATGATTGGCCATCAGATAACATAACTCATTAGACCACAAGAAATATATGAATATAAAATACTTACAAGCACTTGCATCCATAATACCGCGATCACATATTATTAAACAATTCCGTTTGCTTGAATTACCCAATTCAAAATATGTATTTTCAATTTGAATCATGGTCCGTATAAGATTCTCTTGAAACTTGTATGCTACAAATAAACACATGGAAGAAAGATAAATGATGAAATTTATCCATTAAGAGGCTCTTTGTACCATGTACTTATGGTATCAGGCCATAATAGAATTGTGTAAAAATATATTTAAAAATCATATCCATCTATTTTATTTTATTTAGGGGTAAAAAATATTTTCTGCAAAATTTATTTGATAAAATGATTTAAGCCTATTGGCATATCTAACCACTCATGCCTTCTATATTTGTAAAATTTCTACATAAATTTTAATTTTGGAACGAATGCTAAGAAAATTGGCTAATATGATTTAACAAATTATATTAAAAGTTTGTTAAAAATGTAGAAAATTTGACGCTTTATTTCTCAAAACCAGAATTTACGCTTTTGGACGTTTCTTTTCTTTTTTGTGATTTTGAATGAAATTGATCATTTACAGTGCATTAAATGGTCACCTTCAACCAATTATAACCAGTTTTCCACTAAATATTTTTTTTTATATATAATCCATTCTCTTTTTCAAGAGAACTTCTTTAAGAAAAGAAATCTTTTGAAAATAAATATGGCAAAAAAATAGATTTGGATCATTAGCAAAATGTAAATCATAGATTGCAATGAATTCAAGCAAATTCCAATATCAGACTGAAGGAATACCTAGAATCATGGAGTAAGGACTTATTTAACATTTCTATCTATTTTTCTGTTAGTTGTAGTCTAAATTACAGTGCGGTTAAGAAACTTTTAATTTCAGCAAAATAAAATTGATATGCGGTATCAAAATTTTTGTGAATCAAGAAAATGTCTATAGCATAGCACAACACAACAGATGGGCCAAGCAGATGGGCAGACTTATACATGAACATTTAATATTATTCGAATTTTGTTGTACCGTTTTTGACAGTTGCCAAATCAAAGGACAATATAAATATACCGCTCAAGCATTGTATCGATAGTTATGAAGGACAAATAAACAATGTAGAAGAAATTTGAGATGTACAAATTTGAAGAGATTATGCAATAGTGAAAAAATCAAAGAGATAAAGAAGATTAATAAAAACATTTTAAAGCGAAAATCCTAAGACAACATTTTTATTTACCTTCTTTTTCAGTTAGATCCGAAAATTTTATGCCGCCACTATGTATGTAATATCACATGAAAATAAAACACAAAAAAGAAAAAAGAAAAAAGGAAACGGACAAAAAGAAGAAGAAGAAGAACAAAAGCAAAAAGAATAATAATAATAATAACAATAATGACAAGTAAGAAATTTGGCTGGGGCCAAATCTTATCAAATCCATCACCCAGATCAAAATCTATCTTAGCTTCTTTTTTCTAGCAGCAAGTTGAAAATGTGAACACAACAAGAATGAAAATTTTATAGGCCTATAGATGTAACTGAATGGCACGATTTTTGATTTTGGACAGGCAAAATTTTAACTTTCTACCTTTTGCAGTTTATAGACGATAAGTAAAAAATTTAACAAATTTTGTTTAAAAAAAATACAGAGGTGTTCTCAATTTATGCTGCTGTGTGGGCGTGTCCGTTGACCGATTCGGTCCATTTTCAATATCAATCTGCCTACAAGAATTTCCAAAGATTCTGCCAAATTTGAACTTGATATCTGAAATTTTACAATCAGAAGAATCATTATAACAGACAGACCAAAAGACGGAGAGACATATTTAAATCGATTCAGAATTTAATGTGGACCAAGCCAATAGAGTCTCCGACAATTTCTTTTTGAATGTTACAAACATAATGACCAGATGAACATATCCCCAAATGTCTGGGTGGTGGGTATAATAAAAGGGCGATGCAATGAGAATTAAATGAAAATAAAATCAAAAATTTTAATTAAAATTATATTACATTTTTCTTTTTTCTTGTTTCTTTTTCTGTTTCTGTTTCTTTTTCTTTTGTCTTATTTGTTTGTTTTTGTTTTTGATTTTGTTTTTCTGAGGGTTCTTCTCTCTTTGTTTATTTTGATAATTTATTGTTTATTTTTATTTATTTTTTTTTTCTTGGTTTTGTGTGTTTTGTTTTATTTTGTTTGTTTTTGTTTTTTTTTCTTTTTCTTTTTCTTCTGTTTAGTGCGAAAATATTGAAATGTTTGCATGGGTTACCTCAAACAATTTTTGGGAATTATATTTTTATTAATCATTCATTTTAATTATTTGTTATAACTTTTGATTTGATTTCTAATTAGCTTATGACATTTACCTGAGTAATACGGTAGCCGTTTCAGGCACCCGGAATACCTGAAAATACGAATAAACTCATTTCTTTTTTTTGCAATTTTCTTTCGTTTATTATTATTTTTTTTGTATCTATTTGTTTGTTTGTTTTCGATTTTTCTCTTTTATTGTTTCGCTTTTTTTTGGCTTTTTGTTTGGCTTTTTTTTTAGTTTTTTTTTGGATTTTCTGTTTTGTCTTTTTCTTGTTTTTTTTTTGGTTTATTTCTTTAACCTAATTAAATCTATAAAAAAATTAAATATATGTAAATTAAATATCCAAAGAATATATTTGGCATATAAAAAAATGTATGCAGTACGAAACGATAGATTTTTAAGAGACTGCTGGGGACAAAAGATATTTTCGAAAACTTAGATTACATCTAAGCAATATTAACTCTTGATTGGTAATTAATAATGATAATTAACAATTAATTTGTATAAAGTTTATCATGAGCCATGGCCATGTTCGTTCATATTAATTTAATCATTATAATTTCGATATTATTTTGCTAAAATTATTTATTGCTCATGATACATGAAAATGAAGAATAAGCAGAAGAACCAAAGTAAGAACAGAACAGAACAGAATAGAACAGAATTCAATTAAAGAGAACACAACAGAACAAAAGAAGAAGAAGAAGAAAAAGTGGAGAAGAGTAAAGGATGCTTACCTTCCAACCGAGATTTTCAAAGAAAGTGCACAAACGTGATTGTCCAGTTGTCTTCCCGCCACAGGGGCCTGCATATGAATAAAAAGAAAAAAAAAATAAAAAAGCAGAACGAAAAAGTTTCATAGTAATAATTTTCCAAT